>CAUYPK010011860.1:0-7500 GCA_963574355.1 Loris lydekkerianus | reverse complement strand
TGAGTAGCTGGGACTACAGAGGCGCTGACCACAATGCCTGGCTATTTTTAAAGATGGGGTCTTGCTCTAGCTCAGGCTGGTCTTGAACTTGTGAGCTCAGGCAATCTGCTCACCTTGGCCGCCCAGAGTGCTGGGATTACAAGCCCCTTCAACTCCTCCATGAATACTCTGGGAAAACTGGTGCCTGGCCCTGCCCATTTTTTTTTGTGATTTTTTCTGTAAGAAAAAAGTTGGCACCACCTTGGGGTGGGGGAGGTAGGGAGAGAGAAGAAATCACACATAAAATGTTAAAATTCACAGAATGATGATGACCCTAGAGAGAAAAGCATTACTTTAACACACTTCTGCAAGCCTGGGATTAGAGAAGTGTAGTATAGTTGATAAAGCATGGAAAGTAATAACTAAGAGAGAAATGGAGCAACCTGCTGGGGGGCACAAAAGTAGCAAGGAGCAGAACCAGGTCTCCAACTCAGGCTTTCTACCTGCAAAGGGTGCACCCCTGCCCATCTGTGCAAAAAGATGTTTAAACAACACAAGCCCCTTCAACTCCTCCACGAATATTCAGGTAAAAGGCTTTGGCTCAGTTCCCTGGTGGTCTGTTAGCATGAAGGAACACTTCTGAGTAGGACACTGGGCAATGCCACTCAAAGGCTAGCACCTCTTTCCAAACTCCTAACGTAGAAGAAACTGATTTAAAAAAGAAAAAAAGTTTTTTGCCCTTTTAGGAGATTTAGAGTTTTTTTTTTTCTTAATTTAGAAGTTTTAACTAGTGAAAAGAATACATTTCACATCAGCAAAGCTAATCTGAAGTACTATAAAAGCAACCAACTCAATGACTGCATGCTAGAATTACTAAGTTCACTCCAGCTGCTGAGAGGTCAAGAACACTGGCAGCAGGGATGAAAGCAGCCACAGACTAACTACCAAGCAACAAACAAAGACTGGCAGGACAACTAACTGAAGAGTACTAGAAGGCCTGGCATTGTAGAGATACTTCTGAGTAGAGTTCAGAGTCAAAAATCACTCTATTAGTCACACTTTTGACTGCCCCAAGCAAATGTGGGGGAAGGTAGGAACATTCAGGTTTCTTCATGGAGCCATTCTCTGAGCATTTGTGTATTACAACCCTTGCTATCATTAATCAAATGAACCTAATGATATAGTTGAATACTTATTTGCAAGCCAGTAAATACATGGAGAAGCCTCATGGAACCTTGGTGATCCTGAGAGACCTGTCATCTGGTACACTAATTAGCAATGACTCCAAGAAGTCAGTAAAATATGCCCCCTACCTCTACTCAATCAAGTCGAGAGAATACAAATAATCTCTCAGTTACATTATAGAAATTCTAGCTCTTTAAGTGCCAGCCAGTGCCAATGACCCTGGTCAGCACCATCCCAAACACTGTATAGATCACTGTGGGCTGACCACAGCCATTACCTGAAGAACTTCCAAGTATTATTTAGACCAAAGGGCCATGGACTTAAACACATTTAAAGATAGTTTCTGTTTCATTTTGGTTTTTCTTACTCAGTGGCAAATCTTAGAAAAACAAAGAATGATAATCATTGAAGAGGGCTCCTTTTAGACTGAAGTCCTCTGATATTTCTCTAATATAAAAGGTATTCAAATGGATAAAGATGGCCTGCATATGATCTTCCCAAAGTCAAACAAACCTATAATTATGCAATGTCAGCAGCCACACTACTCATTAGACACGTCATCTATTACTCAATGTCAAAATGCACTAACAGCAATATTATAACTACTCCATTACTATTCTCTTTTTGAAGTGTTGAATAGGTATTTAAGTTACATGATCAGTAGAAAATTAAGCAGAAATGGTGAATTAGTTTCGTAGACAAATTCAACTTAAAACAAAATTCATATAAGTTCAATAAGAGGAAGACGAAAGCTGAGGCAGGAACAAGTATGAAAGCGAAATAGTAATAATCAACATTGGTTGTCTCAAATGTGAAAGAACAAGGGCAAAATGAAGGAAAAATATATCTAAGAAAGGAAAGAAAGGAAGGGGAAAAACTCACTATTTTTATATATGCAGACTCTCAAGACAAATTCCAGACCCTTGATGGCTAAAAGATGGAGGTAGTAAATCTTTAGCAATACGGTCACTCTTATGTAAAGGGTTTATCCACAGCTACTTCCAATGTGGTCTAGGGTCTATTCGCAGCTGATTCATTATGTATAATGCCATTTCCTAAACTGTAAGTTAAAAGGCATCAGCAAATGGGGAAGCAGAGATTCTTTATCTTGGCACAGCTTCTTGACCAAGTATTCTAAATGGGGCCCTTCCCTAACCACAGCTGTCCTACAGCAGTAGCCTAAGGCATGTACTAGAAAGAAATAAACTCTCTTCCCCAAGGCCCTGCACTGAGCTTTGGGAAACAGAGATGAAACAGGTCCTGCAATACGTGGAAGCTATAGCCAAGGATCCCTCAACATCTCCAGGTCTTCAGGAGAAACACACATAAAAATGAAGATGCCTTTCCTCCTCTTTCCCTAGCACAACCATACACATTGATCTTCATGCTACCTCCCCACACCACCAGATGCCTTTTTGCTTAGTTCTGCCGTTTCCTGTGATCTCAGTTACAGGTCCTCTTCCAGAATCCTCCCTAATCTACAGAACATAACTAAACATTTCTTACCTTATAGGTCCATAAAAGTTCTTTACCTTTACAATAGGATGTGTGTGCATGAACCCACATGTATGTGTGTAGGGGTGACATACCCTCAAGACAAATTTCACCTCCTTATCCCTTCTGACTTTATGTCTCTGATTCAAATGCATACTTTTGCCCATGGCCAAGCTATTTCCTGAAATTTTGTCCTAAACAAATGGAAACTGCAGAACCAAGTGTTTTTTATTCTACAAAGACATGTACCGGCAGGCATGTCCAAACAGGAACACCATCAATTACATACAGTTTACTAAATTCAACTCCATGCATTTTAATAGTGAAATACCAGGCTAAGACAAAGCACATATTAAGTGTTCTTATGGGTTTGCTGACTCCAATTCAACCTGACTCATATCCTCAGAAGAATCTGATAAATATTAAATGTCATAAAGTACATATGTCCACTTTTGCAAGGAGTAAGGAAAAAAAGGAGACAGGGAATTGCCTGACTGTGTTTTAGAGTAAATTAGATATGATAAATGAGACCGACAGGAAGACGATTTTATTTTCTGAGAGAGGGAATAAGTATTTCCCAATCTCTTCAAATTAAAACTTAATTAACTCCTCTATATTTTGTGAACAAGACATTTATTTTTTTCAGATAAATCAAAGAAACCACATGCCCCTCCCACCAAAAAGCAAAAAAGATGCCTCTCTGACAATACAGTTCCTACTGTCTCTAGCAACACATAGCTACATATACACACCTACCTTTGCGTGTGTGTTTTTCCTGGCAGCCTAACCTTAAACAGTCATTACACAGTCATCAGGACTTGAATTTAATGACTTATTCAATGCTTGAGCAATATTTAATAGAAACCAGGCTACTTCTCACAATACTTTAAAGTTATAATTACTCCTCCACATAAATGTTAGTGTGATAAAATTTAAACTGAATGCACATTTTATAACTGCCAACCCCTGGCAGTCACAGGGAAGAGTGTAACAACAGTGCATGACACAAGTTAGTGAGCACCTGGGTTTTTTACAAACACAGTGACCATGGGAGAAATCCTCAAGAAATAATCACTTTCATCTTCACTTTCCCTTACCAGAATAATACAGAAGAGCAAAGTTGTGTAAAAAGATAACTGAAAAAGCCAGCTCTGAAATCAGGTTTCATTCAAACCCAAGCTATGTTATACGACATTCTAGCTATGTAGTCTTTGGCAAGTCACGTTACCTTGGAAAGTCTCAATTTCCTCTTCTACATAACGGGTACAATGTAAGAGTACCTATTTCATAAAGCTGATATGAGGACCAAATGAGATAATGTAGGTGAAACGATCAGGAGAAGGCCTAGCCCACAGTAAATACTAACAAAATATTATTTGTCATCACAGTGATTACAGAATATAATCAGCCTAAATATGAAAAGCATGCTACCCTTGGAACCCAAAAGTAGAAGCGAAGACTAGTTCCTTAACTCTCTCAGGTGTTTTTACTGACTTCCCAAAGCTCTAAGTTGAATTCACAAGATTACAATGCTCAATGAGAAGCTTTGTAAACTTGGCACCCCTCCCTCAAGCTCAGAAACTCATTTACCCAGCAAATGCTTGTTGAAAACCACTACAAGTCAGGCAGAGGGGGGAAATGCTGTGAAGCAAGACCAAGGAGCAGCTAAGGTTAGCAGATGAGGGTAAATTTCATCTATGTGTTGAAGAATGAGTGTCTGTCCGATAGTCAGCAGTACAGGGGCTAAACAAATGCCCTCACTCCTCTCCACAGAGACCAATTTAGAGTATAAATGGTAAAACAAAAAACAAACAAACAAAAAAAACCCTGGAAATAAACAGAGGGAACAGAAAGATTTTTAAAGGAACCAATCTTTGCTGACCACTGACTACATGCCAGGCACTTTGCACGTACTACCTCATCCGGTACTCTGTCACAACAAATCCGAGTTAGGTATTATTAAACATATTGTAGAGATAAGAAAACCGATGTTCACAGAAACTAAACCATTTGCTCTAGATCACACAGTTGATAAAGGTGGGGTTATAAGTGACCTCAACTCTGACTTAAAGTTACGATGGAAGGCATGTGTCACAGTGTCTGAACAGAAATAAGTAAAAAGAGGGACTGGGTGCAGTGGCTCACACCTGTAACCCAGCACTCTGGGAGGACAAGGAGGGTGGATAGCTTGAGCTCATGAGTTTGAGACCACTCTGAGCAAGAGCGAGACCCCATCTCTAGTAAAAATAAGAAAATTAGCTGGGTGTTGTAGAAGGCACCAGTAGTCCCAGCTACTTGGGAGGCTGAAGTAGGAGGATAGCTTTAACCCAGATGTTCAAGGTGGCTATGAGCTACGCTGATGCCCTGTCACTCTTCTCTGCGGCAACAGAGTGAGACTCTGTGGAAAGAAAGACAAGGGACTATAGGCTGGGTACCCAAGTGTGGTGGATCACACTTGTAATCTCAGCATTTTGAAAGGTTAAGGCAGGAGGAATGCTTGAGGTCAGCAGTTCAAGACCAGCCTTGGAAATAGTCAAGACCTTCTCTCTACAAAAAATTTACAAAGTAGGCAGATGTGGTGGCACATTCCTGTAGTCCCATCTATTTGGGAAGCTAAGGTAGAAGGATCTCTTAGCCCAGAAGTTCAAAGCTGCAGCAAATGGTGATCATGCCACTGTATTGTCTAGGTGACAAAGAGACCCTGCCTCAAAAATAACTAGCTACAAAAATAGCAAAAATAAGGAATTTATCAGCCTGTGCAAGAACAAGACCCTGTCTCTACTAAAAATAGACAAAAAAAACAAAACAAAACAAAAAAAACAACCAACCCTAGCCAGGTATCATGGCTGGCACCTGTAGTTCCAGGTACTCAGGAGGCTAAGGTAAGACAATCACTCGAGCCCAAGAGTTTAAGGTTGCTGTGAGCTATGACACCACAGCACTCTACTCAGGGCAACCAAGTAAGACTGTGTCTCAAAAAAAGAAAGGAATTTGAAATGGCTAAAGCTGAGAAGAAACTACTGCTCCAGGAAGCCTCACACGAGAATCACACCCATACTTCTCTGTGGCTTAGTCTTTAAGAAGTGTACATGAAGAGAAAGGAAAGTGAGCAGCTGTTTCAGTTTAATGTCAAAATATCCATCTAAAATGAAAACATAAAGGCAAACACACACATGTGGGAAAACAACATGGACCACATGAAACCCAAGGAAGGAGAGATGCTAAACCAAGAAGGGAACAGGAGCGTTAGCGGGGAACTTCCACTCACGCACTCAGCAAACAGTCCCACGCCCAAGCACCTGCGTGCTGCTGGGTGCTCTGGAGAGAGCAGCCAATGAGCTAAACACCCTATCTTCTCTCAAGAGCTTTTACAAATTTCTGTCCCATGTAAAAATTTCCAAAAAGCTGTGATAGAAATATGTGAACTTTGGCTCTTGGTGTGATGGGAAAGCTTGTTCCACTGCTAAGCAGCTCTATTTACTACAGTCCTTCCAAAGACAGAGCTGTTTCAGCACCTCCCTAGAACAGTGCCAGGAAACGACAACAATAAATTTGAACTGCTCTTTCACACACATTAACTTACTTACACCTCATCACCTCTATAGAGAGTGATTTTAATCTTTGCTTTATATGGCTGAGAACACTCAGGCTCAGAGGGTTAACTGATTCACCGCAATATCAGAGGCAGAATCTGAACTCTGTTCCTCTACTCCAGAGCTACAGAGGAGCCACCTCCTGAGTCATATGGAGTCTCAGTTCTCTTCCAGATCACAGTCCTTCAAAGGTCTGAAGGTGGCTACTAAATATTTCCTACCCTGCAAATCTTCCCTTCCCAGGATAAATCACAATCATCAAGTTCTTTCAACTAATCGACCTACCTTCATTTAAACACGGTCCATTTATCATTTTAAAGATGGACTCCAGAATAAAACACAGTAAGTACAGCATGGGTTAAACAATGAAGACTGTAAGAATACTATTATTACATTTGTACTTCTATGATCACAACTTTGTCAATTAAAAAACTCAGTAGAAACTACTATTAAGCTAGACCTGTCCTATTCCTGTGTTAGTACCACTGAACTTTTCAATCTAAAATTCGAAACTTCAGGTCATCAGATTTCACGACTCTGAAATCTGGCATTCCATTTCATTCAGGAGGTAGAGGGCAATCTGTCATCTAATTAATCAGCTGGCCCTTCCCTATTTTCTATGACACATAAATTTGACAACCTTACCTTAATTAGCTCTTGTTCAACTAATTAAATAATAGGTAACATTTATTGAGCACTTACTATGGCCCAGACACTATGCTAAGCAATTTATATATATCATCTCATTTAATCCTTACAATAGCTCTGTAAAGAAGACACTATTATTATCCCCAACTTCACGAAAGCAAAACCAGGCTCACTTAGGGTAAGAACCTTGAACTAAAGTCATACAGCTAATGAGCTGTAGAGGGAGGACTCAAATCAGGGTCTACTAAATAACTGAGTCCATTCTCCTGACTACCTTAATCATTACCACCTTTTGAGCATAACCCATTTCCATGTCATAAGACTTTATCCAAGATTTATGCATATTAGATTAGAAAGTATCTCACTAAGCTGGCGCAGTCATTCAAGTCAAAAAAAAAGAGGGTGGTGCCTATGGCTCAAAGGATTAGGGCACCGGCCCCATATGCTGGAGGTGGTGCGTTCAAACCCAGCCCTGGCCAAAAACTGCAAGAGAGAGAGAGAGAGAGAAAGAGAGAGAGGGGGGGGGGGGGGGGGGGGGGGGGGGGCGACACCCGGCCGGGTCTGCGCAAAAATACGAAAAAAATTTGTACAGTGTGCCCCC
>CAUYPK010011859.1:0-12324 GCA_963574355.1 Loris lydekkerianus | reverse complement strand
TAGGGCTGTGAGGCAGTTCTGTCCCCGCCTTTAAGCTGCTCAGTCACTAGGTTACTTTGTCCCGCCCGATCCTTGCTCTGGGACCCTGAGGGCAAAGCTTGCTGGAGCAGTTTTTCCACACAATGGCTTTCACTTAGCCCAGGTCAGTGGCTCCTTTTGGGGTCCCAGACAATGCCCAAAGTTCTCCACACTTTTGCTCAAGCTCTCCCCAATGCAGCTCAACTGAGCGCCAAGTCCAAGAACACCAAAAAAGATCACAGGTAAGGCCTTTCCGGTTTGCAGTCTCACTGCTGCTTGTACTCACGGTTGCCAGCGTGATTAGGTTGATTGAACACATGCAGCCACTTGCCAGTTTTCCACTGTTTTTGTCTTCCTCCTGGGGTCCAGAAGTCCCTTGCTGGCTCTCTGTATCCTCAAAGGGATGATCGTAGGCAGGTCCCACCGGCCAGAGATGTCTGGAGTCTTGTCTCACCAGATTCGCCAAGTCCAGTTACAGGGAAGCTGTTACTCAGCCGCCATCTTTAATTCACTCTCCCAGTATGTGGTGTTTTGCTGTTCTCTTCTCTCACTTAGCATAATTGTTTTCAAAGTTCATCCCTGCTGTAGCATGCATCATTTTTCTTTGCTAAATAATATTCTACTGTATGCAACATTTTGTTTATTTCAAGTTATTCCTGTTGGTTGACATTTAGGTTGTTAGTAGATGGCTTTATGAAATCAGTTCATTGTTTTTTTTCCCTTTATATTTCTGTTATATTGAATTTTTAATGTTACAGGATTCCTGCACTACTAGACTCATGCTTGAGAATTTAAATAAAAACATGGGACCATGGAAAGCCATATCACCTGCCTGTTAAACAATGTTTTAAAATTTGATTCATGTGCATTTTGATAATTTCAAAATATTTTTTAAATGATGCAGTGAGACATAGGATTTTAAATCTGTTGTCGGTCTTCAGATTTCCAGCACAGTGGATATAAATTAACATCCTCTGCTATTTATGTACCTTACTCTTTTCACTTAATGGTATGTCCTGGAGGTCATTCCTCTGTGGTGTATAGTGATCTTCCTCATTACCTTTTGTAGCTGTATAGTATCCCCTTGCAAGGATCTGCTGGGCTGTAGCCAGTCCACAGTCCTTAGTTATGGTCTTTGGTTTTATAAATAGCATGGTAACGGTTGGCCTTGTGCATTAGGGTGCTTTGTGATTTTGCCAGTGTCTTTTCCGATAGATTCCTAAAAGTGGAGTTGCTAGGTTGAGGATAAATACATCTGTGATTTTGCTAGTTATTGGTGATCATAGTGATAAGAATCTTCCCCACACTCAAGTAATTATCTACTTTGTCATATAATTTTGCAAAAGCAAGTTGCTTTTTCTAATTTCACAGGCATCTTTCGAATTTTGAAATAGGTTAATTAGGAATCTCTCTCTCTCTCTCTCTCTCTCTATATATATATATATATATATATATATATGTATATATCATCACATATGTAATCATGTTTTGCAAAATTAAGTTTATTTTTAAACCTACTTATCGAATATTGCACATTGAGTCATTAATATCATATAAGTTTAAAGATTTTTTTGATTGTAACTTAATATCATAATGTAAGTTTAAAGAGTTTCTAGGTTGTAACTTAATATCATAATAATATACATTTGTAGATTTGACTAGCTGTACTTGAGTTTCCAGATTTATATCAACTATAGTTTTGAAAATATATTATCATGGATAATACTTGAAATTTGGGATTTCCAATTTTACCATTTAGAAACAGGGAAAAAATTTTCATTTCAGTCTTAATTGTAAATGTTTTTAGACCTGAGTTGTTTGTTTGTTTGTTTCTTTCTTTCTTTTTTTTTTTTCTGCCTTTACACTAGCTTGCATCTTTATTATTTTGATTTTTACACGTTTTCATTTTGGAACTCTTTTAAAAAATTTTTTTTATTGTTTCAGGTTAATTTGAGGGCACAAAAAATTAAGTTACAATGTTTGCATTTGTTAGGTAGAGTCTCTCTTGTAATTGTGTCCACCCCCAAGAGGTGTGCCATATACCCTAACATTGTGCCCATTAAGTGGAAGCACACCCATCCCTTTCTCTCCCCTCCTTCCCTGTCCCTTAGACCTGAGATTTTTAATACCTTAGTTATATCTCAAGAGTTTTAGTTAACAAACTATGGAGGCATGTTGTAAGGAGTTTATTTAGCTCAAGACAGTTTATGGAAACTTTACATTAAATGTAACAGGAAACTGCTGACCTATACTGTACACATTCCTGGAAACCACTGACTTAGCATGGGTGCTCTTCTCCACTCCCTTGGTCAAGTCAGACTGACAGAATTTACTCCTAGGGGCTAACTCAGGAACTGAGATGTTGCTTTACAGAACACTTTTTCTTTTTTAATTTAATTTGTTATTAAATCATAACTGTATACATTTATGGGGTACAATGTGATGGTTTGATATGTAATGTGAAATGCTTAAATCGTACTGATAAACATAACCATCACCTCATTAATTTTTTGTGGTAAGACATTTATAATTAACTTAGTTGTTTTGAAATGTACCTTTGCATTGTGTACATTAGGCAAGATCCCACCAAATGCTTTTCCCCTCTTCCACCCCTCCCCTCTCCGTCCACTCCCTTCCTTCTTGCTAGACTATATTTGTTTTATCATTCATATGAATGTATAAGTGACTATATGTTGGTTTCATGATAGTAATGAGTACATTGGATACTTGTTTGCCCATTCTTGAGGTACTTTACTAAGAATATGTTCCAACTCCATCCAGGTAAAGATAGAAGATGTAAAGTCTCCATCTTTTTATGGCTGAGTAGTATTCCATGGTATACATATACCATATACATATATGTATACCATGGTATACATATACCATATACGGTATATGTATACCATGGTATACATGTTCATTATTCCATTCATGGGTTGAGGGGCATGTGGGCTGCTTCCATGACATGGCAATTATGAATTGGGCTACAATAAACATTCTGGTGCAACTGTCTTTGTTATAAAATACTTTTTGTTCATCTGGGTAAATACCTAGTAATGGAATTGCAGGATCAAATGATAGGTCAACTTTTAGTTGCTTTAGAATTCTCCATACTTCTTTTCAAAAAGGCTGTGTTAGTTTGCAATCCCACCAGGAGTGTAGAAGTGTTCCCTTCTCTCCATATCTGCACCAACATCTGCAGTTTTGGGATTTGGTGATGTGGGGTAATCTTACTAGAGTTAAGTAATTATCTCAAAGTGGTTTTGATTTGCATTTCTCTGATGATTAAAGATGATGAGCATTTTTTCATGTGTTTGTTGGCCATTAGCCTCTTTTCACATGAATGAAAGATGATAGATTTCAGAGTAGGAAGATACTTTAAGGGACATTTTAGTCTAAGGACTTTCCTTTATAGAGCAGGAAAACTGGGTCTTGCTGACAGTGGGGACACAGCTGGGACTGGCACGGCGGCTGCTAATCCCAGACCTAAGTCCCTTCCCCTACCTCCTGCTGCCTGCCTCACTTTGCCATGGTGTAAGTGCTAGAGGTGACTGTCTTGAATGAGGATGTGTCTTACTCTAACCCTGCTTGTGGGTACAAAATTCAGCCCATGGTCTGTTTCTGCGTCAGGAACCACCCAAACCATGACTTAAATGCTGCATTTCATTGTTTTCACGCTGTATTCCAGATACTAAATCGCATCCTAATGTCGAAGGTAGAGCATTGCCAGGGGTATAACAGCTATAACATCTTGGATGCTTACTGTGTGCAGGATACTATGTTCGGAAGTTTCCATTTTTCATAGCTTGTCCTCATGGCAGTCCTGCTAGGAGGGCAGTCTTACTTACAGAAGAGCCAGTGCAGTGGGTGGAGCAAGATGGCGGCCGAGTAACAGCTTACCTGCAACTGGGCATGGTGAGTCTGGGGAGAAAAGACTCCAGGCATCTCTGGCTGGTGGGATCTGCCTATAATCATTCCTTTGAGGATACTGGGAGTCAGCAAGGGACTTCTGGACCCCAAGAAGAGAACAAAAACAGTGGAAAACTGGCAAGTGGTTGCATGTGTTCAATCGACCTAATCCCGATGGCAGCCATAAGTACAAGCAACAGTGAGACTGCAAACCAGAAAGGCCTTACCTGTGAATTGTTTTGGTGTTTTTGAACTTGGCACTCAGTTGAACTGCCTCGGGGAGAGCTTGAGCAGGAGTGTGGAGAACTTTGGGCATTGTCTGGGCCCCAGACTGAGCCGCAGAGCCGGATGGAGCTAATAGGGTTCAGCTGTGGGCCGCAGGGAGCCATTGTGAGAGAACTGCCCTGGCAAGCTCTGCCCTCAGGGTCACAGAGCAAGAATTGGGTAACTAAGAAAATGCCATGAAGGCTATGTTGAACAGTTTGATGAGAATACTTCAGATTGCATATGAAACCTGCACATTGTACCTCTTGATTGTACTAATGTACACAGCTATGATTTAACAATAAAAATAAATAAATTTTAAAAAATCAACATTAAAAAAAAAAAAGAGCCAGTGCTTGGGAAGGATAGTGACTTACTGAAGGATCGCAACTCTGCTAAGTCTAGAATGAGTTCAGACCTGTCAGGCTCAGGGGTCTTTGCCCTTCTTCACCTGTGCTTCTCCATCCTCCTCCAGAGAGAATTCCAGGCGCCTTTTACCCTTCCAGTGAGTGCACTCTAAATACACTATCATTCTCCTTTCATCTCTGAAATTCTCCTTTTGGTATTTGTTGCTGTATCTTGCCTTTAGGAACAATTAAAATATTATTGTAAAAAAAAACCTTTTATGAGCCAGAAGCATATTTCATATCTTTCTGTCATCTGGAAGCGAGGGATCCATTCATCTTAGCACCTGAGGAGCAGGAAATTGTGTTTGAGCCTTTCCTGGTGCTTTTTGTCTTCTACATTTTTAAAGAGCACTTATCTGAAAATGATTCCTTTTAGCTGCTCCTCTTTCTGGCTGGCTTCAAGATCCAGGCTGGCACTTGTTCAGACTGAACACCAGGAGTTATTTTCACAATTTCTCTTACGGTAGCAACATTTCTTCCTTGAGTGGTGGCTAATAATTTTTTGGTATGGTAACATGAAAGAAACCTGTTGTAATGTCATATGCAAAACAGGCATTTAGTAAGTATGGTAGTGTCAATGATCATGATGCTTTTTAATCAGTCAGGATGACAGAAATCTGAGGATGTTATCAAGATAGGGATATAGCAGTAATTAGATCTTGCCAAAGTCGGGATCTTTCCAACTGTTTAGTCATCCCACGAGTACTGTGCTCCCTCTCCATCCTCTATTTTTCTTTCTTGATTTCTCATTACAACTTTAATACTCTATTTGCTTTTGATGCTACTCTATTTTAAGAGATAAAATTTATTATACACTCTGGGAAGGCTTGTTGCATTGCATTTGATGTTCTTTTCATGAGCTTTTAAAAATCTTACTTCCTATTTCTTCTTTTGGGGAAAGGACAATGTTAGAATATCATGAGACTGAATTTTAAAATTATGACTCAAGAAAGGACTAACAACTCAGTAGTGACTTAAAATGACAAAATAATGTCTCTTAGAAGCAAAGATTTTGTTACTGAAATTTAATGCAGTTTAATCAAATATATATTGACTCCCTTCCCAGTGGAGGCCAGGTGGCAGGTGCATCCTTCAGGGGGCCTACTTTCAATGGAGTAGACATAGACAAGCAGGCAGGCAGACCGTTGCTATGTACGTTCTAAGTGTGAAGATAGTGGCAAAGGCAAGGCTCTGGGGGAGCATAGGGGTGTAGGTGTGAGAGGCAGGGTTTGGGCCAGGTGCCCAAGAGCTATGCTTACCTCTCCAGATCCTTTCTTGGCCTCTGCCAGCCCATGTTCTGCCCTGGGGACTAACCTTTATGGACCCTACCACCAGGCTCCTTCATCTTCTATCTGCTGGTTACATTAGGACAATGGGGATTAAAGGGGGAGAAGACAGTAAGGCCAGAAGATTTATTCTTTTAGTTCCTTCCAAGTGGACTCCCTGGGGATAGCTGTCCTGCTACTGTATACTCCTGCCACTCCCTTGGGCAGCTTCTTTTCTTCCAGGTTCAGGTAACTGCTCCCTCCTTTCTGCCCTCAAGGCCCAAGAGTGGGGCAAATGCCAAGATAGTGCAGTAAGCTTGTGCCCTGCCTCCAGCGCTGGGTGTGGAGTCTGCTCCACTCAAAGCATGGGATGGAAGGTGGGGGAGGGACCTAAGGAATCCTTTCCCCTCACTCCCCTAAAGCACAGCTGTCTAACATCCACTACAATGGGGAAGGTGTGCCTAGCTCAACTAAAACAACTGTATGTAAGCAGTGATAAATTGTGAGGTACGAGCCATTATGTAATAGAAGTTCTGAGAGAGGCTAGCCCGTGAGGGCTGGATGACAGGGAGAAGGAGACCTTCAAAGCCAGAGGGTGCCATCAACCAGCAGTTCTCAATGTAGTCCCCAGGGCCACAGCGGCACTACCTGAGAATGTGCTAGAAGATGCAAGTTCTCAGGTCCTACTCCAGACCTACTGAATTAGAAACTCTGGAGGTAGAGCCCAGCAGTCTGGATTTTAACACACCTTCTGGGTGATTCCCATGGACACTCAAATTTGAAAGACACCAACAGAACTAAGTAGGACAGAATGAGGTGGGGGGGTTTGTTGTTTTGTTTGGGGGTCACCAAAGAATCTGGGTGCATTGTGTGAAGAAGAGAGTCAGATGGGTAGAATGGGACCAGATCACAGTAATTATAAAAGAACACAATTAAAATTTGGCAAAATGGAGTGGAGGAGGCCTAACCCAGAAGCTGGGGTGGGGAGGGGCCAGTAGCCTCTCCCCTCCTTGACCCTAGGCCTGGTGGTCAAATTAGATGGGATTGTGCATTTCAAGCTATTGACACTGCCCAACAGCTAGCACTCAATAGCTACTATCTTGATTTCAGCTCTTAAACTTTGGTTCTGATAACCTGCATCAGGGCACAGCAGATGATTAGGAGCCACTGGAGGTTGTTCATGGGGATGTCAAGGCAAGAGCTTTAAAGAAGATTGGTCTGGACAGAGCCAATGCCAGGTTCCAGGAGGCTTTGGGGGAGATGGCATAGGACAGGACAGGCACTGGCAATAATGGACGTATTTTGTTCATCTCCTAGGGCCGCCATAGCAAAGCACCACAAACTAGGGACTTAAACAGCAGATGTTCCTTCTCCCACAGTTCTGCAGGCCTGAAGCCCAAAAGCAATATCGCTGGCTAAAATCAAGGTGTCAGCAGCAGTAGTTGCTTCTGGAAGATGCAAGGGGGAACCCATTCCCTGCCTACCTTGCAGTTTTTTGTTTTTTTTTTTATTAAATCATAGCTGTGTACATTAATGCCATCATGGGGCACCATACACTTGTTTTATAGACCATTTGACACATTTTCATCACACTGGTTAACATAGCCTTCTTGGCATTTTCTTAGTTATTGTGTTAAGACATTTACGTTCTACGTTTACCAAGTTTCACATATACCCTTATAAGATGCACCGCAGGTGCAATCCCACCCTTGCAGTTCTTGATGGCTGTTGGCAATCCTTGGCATTCCTGCCTTTTTATGGCTGCCTTGCAAGGGCACTCTCATTGAATGTAGGGGTCCCCTACTCCGTCTTACTTTGATTGCACCTGCAAAGACCTTCTTTCCAAATAGAGTTTGAGGTAGGCATCAATTTGGGGGAAGTAGTCAGCCAAGTATATGTATTTTTTAAAAATGGAATTTGGGGACTGAAATAGTGGATGAAGTAGAGAAAAAAATGTCAGGATGAGGTGAGGGTTATGTTTCTTCCTCTTGGGAGAAGGGCTCTTCTTCTCCCTTGGGAAAAGGGTTCTGTCCTGGCAGAGAATGGACGTTACCGAGGCTGGCAGATTGTGTGAAAGAAGATTTGAAATTGTGATATTCCATGGAGGAATGTCAGCTCCTAGAAATGTCCAGGGAATGAGGAAAAGAGAGCTTTGGGAGGAGTTGAGAAGGTGCTCATGGTCTCTGGCTGGAGGGGCTAACTGTGGCTTTTCTCGTTTTCTTTTGCAATAGAAAAAGAAGGAAAGCTGGCCCTCAGCTTTAAGGACTGAAAAGTTCTAGTGTCTTAAAAATTTGACACTCTTTGTAGTTTTATAGTTGACAATGTTTTGAAGAGCCTAAATGGAGGCAGATTTAATTCTGTAATGAATAAAATAAATTCTGCTACCATTTTAAAATAAATTTCACATTAGAACAGTTTTAGATTTACAGAAAAGTTACAAGTACAAACAGTTCCCATGTACCTTGGACCCAGTTTTCCCATATTACCATCTTATATTGGTATGGCACATTTGTCACAATAAATGGATTAGTATTGATACACTATTATTAATTAATGGCTATACTCTATTCACATTTCCTTTGTTTATCCCTAATGTCCTTTTTCATTGTTCTAAGATCCCATCCAAGATGCCACATTATACTTAGTTATCATGTCCCCTTAGTCTCCTGTAGACAATTATCCTTGGTTTTGATGACCTTGACAGTTTAGAGGAATCCTGTTAGGGGTGGGGAACCTGCAGTCTTGGGGCCACACATGGCCTTCTGGATCCCTGAGTGCAGCCTTTTGACTAGTTTTTAATAAAGGGATTTGTTCTGTGAAGTTTGGATTCAATCAAGAGGCCACATTTGGGGATCTGATTATGCTTCAATTTGGGTTTCTCATGATAGACTAATGTTATGGGGTTTAGGAAGGATGACCACAGAGGTAAAGTGTCATTCTCATTATGTCATATCGTCATATCACATCCATGGGTATGTTCTGTTAACATGACTTACCACTGTGGACATGGACCTTGATCACCTGGCTGAGGGAGTGTTGCTCAGGTTTCTCCTCTGTGAAGTTACTTCTCCATACCCTACCCCCATCTTCGCTGTTTGGAAGGAAGCCACTGTGTGCTGCCCACCTTTAGGAGTGAGAAACTGTGTTCTACCTTCTTGAGGGCAGAGTATCTACATAAATTATTCAGAATACTTCTACATGGGGACTTGTCTGTTCTACTTATTCAATCATTTATATCAGTATGATTTAGAGGTATTCATTTTATATTTTGATGATAATCCAGTATTATGTTATCTGTTTTGTTGCTCAAGTTGCTCTAACTTGGGCCTTTGGGACCTCTTCCAGCTGGCTCCTGTGTCCCCTTGACTTGCTGTCTCAATACAGAGTTTTTTTGGTTTTGTTCTTGTTGTCTGAGCACATCTTTACTTTCTGGCACTAAGAAACATTCCAGAGTGACTTGATGTATTTCCCACTCAGCCATTTCCCCAGGGGGCCTGGTTCCTTTTGTTGTAGAATGGCATCAGAATCTGAGAAGGGCTCTGGGAGGTCATTGCTTTTAGGCCTTCTTAGCAGATGGAGCTCATGAATGTATGTGTTCATCCTAGCCTGTGTATACCTACATATTTGCAATTACAGATGTCCCTGTGTGAAGGTAAATGTGAGTCCACACCAATGTGTCCTGCTCTGATTCATAATCTGTGGCTCTTTCTCATCTCCCCCATCCCACCTGCATACTGACACCTCCTCTCCTGGGAGGTGAGACACCTGGCTCTTTCCACACCACTGTCTTCATCCATTTGCTTCACTGTTCTGTTCCAGAGCTCATGTCGAGTGGTTTCAGCTTGTTGACCTCTATCCTGTGATGAACAACTTTACCAACTAGAATATAGTGCTTACATGCAGTTTCTGTTGTCTTTAATCTTACAGTCTCTACTAGGTTCCAGAATTATTCAGGTCAGCACCTTCTCCCCCACTCCCACCTTCAGTGAGGTGATGTCATGTACTTGAGACATAGACAGACTCTTTTGTCACAGTTTGTTTTCTGTGATACCGTGGAGTTCTCCCAACTCCTAGATGGTTTTTATTTGCGTACATTAAAGTTCACTCTTTGTACTGTAGGGTGTGTGGGTTTTGATGATTCGTAGTGTCACGTGTCTATCCCACAGTATTTGACAGAATAATTTCATCACCCTTGAAAATCTATGCAACCCCACCCCCAACCTCTGGCAACAGAGGTTATTGTTTTAATTTGCATTTCCCTAATGATTGGTCTGTTTTCTGTCTTTAGTATTGCCTTTTGTAGAGTTTCAAAAAAGTAAAATTATACAACTTGTAGCCTTTCAGACTTGCCTCTTTCACTCAACAATGTGGATTTAAGACAAATCCATGCTGTTGTGAGGACTGATTTCATTCCTTTATATCAAGGAGTCATATTCCATTGTATGATGAAACAATTTGTTTATCCATTTACCTGTCAACGTCTTAATCACTTCCAGTTTTCGACAATTATAAATAAAGCTGTTATAAATATTTACATGCAGGTTTGTGTAGACATAAGTTTTCAGATCAATTGGGTAAATACCTAGTGTCAGCACAATTGCCAGATCATATGTAAGACTATGTTTAGCTTTACAGGAAACTGCCAAACTGTCTTCCAAAGTAGCTGTGCCATTTTGTATTCCTACCAGCAACTAACGAATGAGACTCCCTGTTGCTCTGCTTCCTGGCTGGCAATTGGTATTTTGTCTGTGTTTTGGACTTTAGCCATACTAATAGGTATATAGAGATACCTCATTATTGTTTTAATTTGCATTTCCCTAATAACAAATGATGTGTTGAACATCTTTTCATATGCTTATTTGCCATCTGTATATCTTCTTTGGTGAGGTGTCTTTTTAGATCGTTTGCCCAGTTTTTTAATTGGGCTTACTGCTGAATTTTAAGAGTTCTTTTCATATTTTGTATACAAGTTCTTTATCAGATATATGATTTGCAAGTATTTTCTCCCAATCTATGCCTTGTATTTTAAGTGCCTTTCATAAATTTTAAAAAATTATAATGAAGTCCAGGCTATTAATTTTTTTTTTCTTTTATGGACTGTGCTTTTGTTATTATATCTAAACATTTATCATTAAAAAGAAGGTTGTTTCCTTCCAGAAGTTTTATAGTTTTGCATTTTTCATTAGGTCTATGGGCCACTTGGGGTTACTTTTTGTGTAGGGTGGTCTAGGTTCTCTGCTCAGGCACTATGTGATGAAAAGTTGATCCTTTCTCTATGGAATTACCTTTGGACATTTGTCAGTTCTGCTAGCATTCTAAAATTGATATTATTTTTCTTTCTATGTAGCTTATGTTTATTCTATAATCAGAATAAACATTCTTATTTCCTTTTCTGCTTGTCTTACAGCAAGACCACTGATGCAGACCCTGCCTTTAAGAACCACTGTCAACAACGGCACTGTGTTACCAAAGAAGCCCAGCGGTTCCCTACCATCCCCTTCTGGGGTCAGGAAAGAAACCACTGTACCAGCAACCAAAAGGTGGGCCCAAATAAAGGCCTTCAACAAATTCTAAAAGCAGTTTTCTCTTAGATTTTAAAATGAGCCTTACTTCTTTATATGACACTTTATTTCATCTGAATTAAAGCTTATTAAAATCTAACATTGAGTATGTTGGCATAACAAGAACTGGATAAATTTAATATTCTTCTTCTTTTAAATTTAATCACATTGTGTTTAAAATCTCATTAGCGAAAACATCAGTAGGCCGTTTTTTATTTTTACTAAAAGTGATCTTTAGAAAAAAAAAAAAAACAGTGTGAGTGTAAACTAGGTGAAAATGAATATGCTGTTACCAAGAACATCCTTGGAATATCGAAAAATTCATATTGCCATAGCAAACTTAATTTTTATCTATAAAATTTGGACGAGTGGCTCGGTGCCTGTGGCTCAAGCGGCTAAGGTGCCAGCCACATACATCTGAGCTGGCGGGTTTGAATCCAGCCAGGGCCCGCCAAACAACGACGGCTGCAACCAAAAAAATAGCTGGGCATTGTGGCTTGCACCTGTAGTCCCAGCTACTTGGGAGGCGGAAGCAGGAGACTCACTTGAGCCCAGGAGTTGGAGGTTGCTGTGAGCTATGACGCCATGGCACTCTACCCAGGGTGACAGCTTGAGGCTCTGTCTCAAAAAAAAAAAAAAATTTGGATGTGCTCATACTTTTAAATTGTACCTAACAGTGGAGCTTAGATATTGATGTTTGTCTGTCAAAGCACAATGTGCTCTTAGCTTTTCTATTATTTCCTAATTATCATATTGAAATTTTTTTATTATTAAATCATAGCTGTGTACATTAATGCAATCATGGGGCACCATACACTGGTTTTATAGACCGTTTGACACATTTTCATCACACTGGTTAACATAGCCTTCCTGGCATTTTCTTAGTTATTGTGTTAAGAC
>CAUYPK010011858.1:0-17714 GCA_963574355.1 Loris lydekkerianus | reverse complement strand
TATTCAACATAGCCTTCCTGGCATTTTCCCAGTCACCGTGGCATGACATTTACATTTCACATTTGCTGAGTTTCACCCTTACCCTTGTGAGATGCCCCGTAGGTGTAATTCCACCAATACCCCTCCCTCAACCCCCCTCCCGCCTCCCTCTTCTCCCTTTCCCCCTTTCCCCTATTCTTAGGTTGTAACTGGGTTATAGCTTTCATGTGAAAGCCCTAAATTAGTTTCATAGTAAGGCTGAGTACATTGGTATATTGGATAGCAGTCAAACTTCTAACAGTTCAGTTGAGCTAGGAAAATTAAACCTCATAGCATAAGAAATCTCCAAACACTTTATTTTGCAGGAATATAAAATGAGGAGTTTTTCTACTAAGAGTTAAATGTTCTGAAATAACAGTCCACTGGAGATATACAGGTAAGAATCCTTAAAAGTATAACCTCAAATTAGATCCACATTTTCCTGTACTATAAAACATTAAAATAATTTAATAGCTTGGAGAAAATGTTACTCATTGCCCATTATCTTGAAACAAATCTATGTATTTCTATGAAAATGTGATAAATTTTGTACTATAGTAAGCACATGTTAGCATGCACTTAAGTAGACAATTTTTTAAATTCATGAAAGCCGGTGATTTTCATTAATTAACTTTTTATTACATGCATCTCACCATAGAGTAAAATAGAAAAAAAATGTTATTCCCCTTACTAGTATTATTTAACTTATTGCTAAGATTGTCAGAGAGGCTTCATATGTCTTGCCTTCCCTGCCATAATCCAGTTCTCTGTCCTGCCACTTTAAATTTCATTTAAGGAGACATTAGGTTTTGTTTGAAAAGCTAACAACTTGGTTGTTACTTGAGACCAACACCAGCTACCTCTTTCCATAGAAACATAAAAAGAACAATTAGACCTTTTTGATTAAAATAGGAAGTTTGTGAGTTAATTTACTATAGGACCATCAGGGTATTTTCATAACACATTCTCCTATAACTCTAGCAGTAAGATTGGTCTGGCTTGCATGAAACTTCAGTAATACTTATAGCTGTTAGAAATGCTAGGAGTACATTTAGGCACCTATAAAATCAATAAATATTTTTTGTTATCTATCCAATCAGGATGCTAGGCTAAACGTTACTCAAAAAAAAAAAAAAAAAATACAGATTTGTAATCCTCAAAGTTACAGACATTGTAAAACCTGTAAATGATAGACACTGGTGAATGAAATTGCTGAAAAACCCAACTATTAATATGTGGAATTGCTCTTTTAGGTCAAATTTAAAAATAACTAATTGGAATCTTTAAGATTGCTGGTATATGCCAGTAGGTGTAAATGTTATAAAGTGTAAAATAAGATTTTTTTCCTCTAATCTGGTGAACTACTATCTAGTTTTAAATAGTTTGATGCCTATAACTTATGCATTTGTTCATCAAGAACAATTTAGAAAAGTCAACCTCAAGGAATATGAAATTCTTTCTCAGGACAAGAGGAAGAATGATGGTTACTTTTGCTCTAGGCAGAAGGAGATTACATTATTTTGCAACCCATTTTTTTTTTTAGGAAGGTCTATGTCCTGTCTCTTTCCCTTCTAATCAAGTTTAAATGTCCAACGGTGTTATAAGCTCTTGCCATAAAAGCAATGTATTGTCTTAAAATGGTATCCATTCCAACCTGTGGTCTACAAACACTCATTATTGTTGCAGTGATTTAAAGGTATCCTTACAATCTATGTTAATATGTATTCTTAAAATAATTATATTAGCCTTGGCTAAAGCTGGAAATCTTGGAAGATGCTTTGTTTACTAAAAGGTGATTAGAAAAGGCTCATGTGTCCAGGGAACTGGGAAGGAACTGGGCATATACTTGGGTGCCATAGTATGGCAATATGGAAGAATGAACTAATGAAAGTCAAAACACCATGACTGGAAACAACTCTGAAGGTTTCCTGTTCCTCTGGTGTGTGGGCTTCAAATTAATACATTACCCTAAAAGAAGTCACCAAAACAGGTGAAACTTCTAGGATTCCAGCAGGAGCCAGTGAAAACTTCTCTGGTGTCTTTTCTCTGCCCCCAGACTTGCCCCTAATGAACTCTCATAATATAAAGACAGGAATCTTCATAAAGAGAAATCAGTGGACAAACAGATTAACAGTCCCCAAATTAGACATAAGAGAATAATTTAGGTGAGTTTATATATTCAATAGGTTAATTGAGTTGGGGTAAAAGAAAGTATAAAAATGACAAAGAAACATTAGAGAATCATGAAAAAGGTAGAGCTGCATTTTAAAAAGAGTCAAATGGAAGTTCTAGAAATGAAAAAAAAATCATTACAACTTGCAAAACTTCAGTGACCTTATAAATTTATGCTAATTTAAATGTTAGACAAGTAGAATGGTAGATAGTAGAGAACCCAGAATCATATTCAAATGTATAAAGACTTCTTACTTGACATGTGTGACATTACATATCAGTGGGAAAAAGGATAATTAGCAATCACCAGCACGTCAAATGATAGTCAGAAGAATGTTGGATCTCTGCTATACACCAAATACAAAATAAAACCTTAGATAGGTTAAACGCCTAAATGTAAAAACCAGAGTCTTCAACTCTTTCAGAGAAAACAATAGGAAAATATTATCTTAGGATGCAGAATGTTTTTTAAGTAGTCACAAAGTAAAATAATTAAGGATAGACAGCTGGATTGTCATGCAAAAGAATGAACTCGGACTTCTACCTCACACTAGATACAAAATTAAGTAAAAAAAAATGGATTAAAGCCCTAAATATAATAACTTATAACTATAAAACTCTTAGAAGAAAAATGTGAGTAAATCTTTATCACTTTCGATTAGGCAATGGTTTCCTATTTACGATACCAAAAGAATAAATAGCAAAAGAAACAAATGGATAAATTTCATTTCATCAAAGTTTAAAATGTTTGTTTCCAAGGACACTATGGAGAAAAGAAAAAGAAAACTTACGGAATGGGAAAAATATTTGCAAACATATATCTACTAAAGTATTAGTAGTCAGAATATAATGGACACTTATGAATAAACAATAAAAAGACAAATAACCCAACTTAAAAATGGGAAAAGGGTTTTAATAGACATTTATCCAAACAAAATACACAAATAACCAATAAGCTCATGAAAAGATGCTCATCATTGACAGCCAAAGAAATGCAAATCAAAGCCACACTGACATACCCTACAATTTCACATCTATACTAAAAAGTAATGGATAGCTGGGGTGCTGGGAGATGTGTGGAAACTATGGGCCCTCTTACATGGCTGAGGGAAATGTAAAATGTCCCAGGTGTTTGGGAACACAGGAAGGCAGTTCCTCAGAATGCTAGACATAGTGTTTCTATGTGACGTAGCAATTCAGCTACTAGACACATATCTCAGAGAACTGAAAACCTATATCCACTCAAAAGTATGTGCATGAATGTTCAGAGAAGCATAATTTATAATAGTCCCAAAGGTGAAACAACCCAAATTTCTATCAATCAACAAATGGGTAAACAAAATGTGGCATTTACATTGAATGGAATATTATTCAGTCATAAAAAGGAATGAAGTACAGATATATCCTGCAACATACATACAACAACATTGAAACCACTATGTTGGATGAAATAAGCCATCACAAAAGGCCACATATTGTATGATTCCACTTGCACAAATGAATAAATTCATAGGGATAGAGATAGGCTGGGGGGTGAGCAAAATAGAGAGTGATTGCTAATGGTTATGAGACATTTTTTGAAGGGGAGAGATAAATTTGTCCTGGAATTAAATAATGATGGTGGTTGCATAACTTTGAATACACTAAAACACTGAAATGTATACTTTAAAGGATGAATTTTAGTTATGTGAATTCCATCTCAATTTTAAAAAGAAAAAAATAAAGGAAAAGATTGATTAGCTTGATATCAAAATTTAAAGCAGGGGCGACACCCATGGCTCAAGGAGTAGGGCACTGGCTCCATATGCCAGAGGTGGTGGGTTCAAACCCAGCCCCGGCCAAAAACTGCAACAACAGCAACAACAACAACAAATTTAAAGCAATTTAATAAAAGGGTATACATAAGTAGCTAAGTATCACTATCCAGGAAATGTAAATAACTTCCACAAATAAATAAGACAAAGGCAGATTTTCCACCAAGTAATATGCATAAGATAGGAACAGGAAATTCATAGAAGTGGAAAACCAAGTAAATAAAAAAAAAAAAAACATAAAAATCAATGACACAAAACAATAATGAAAGTCTTTCTCATGTATATATGTTCATAGATGTGCTATTAGCAAACTTAAAAAAATATGCCCAACCAAGAAGGGATTGATGAATAAGTTATAGCATATAGTTACACAATTGAAGGTGGTGGAGATGTTAAAATGAATAAACTCTGAATGTACATATGTGAATAAATCTCAGAATTATAGTATTGAGCTATAGTGTGTAACTTGTTATACAGCATATTGTTTGTACTTATGTAGTAAAAATATACAAATCTAGACAGGGGAGGATTCATGGCATTTCAGGGTCTAGAAAGGAAGGGCAGTAAATGGACCTGCAAGAAGATAAAAAGGAGCTTCTATTGCATTTTTATTTTTTTTAAAAAGTCAGAAGAAAAACATGCATAATAAGTTAATTGCTACATTTGGTAATTGTTAAATACGGTATTTAAAACATTATTCTCCATTTTATTGTCAATTGACAGCTAAACATGGTTTCAAGTCTGTATTTATATAATAATAATAATTTAATAAGTTTTGTCAGAAACTAACCCAATGTTTGCATTTTTGTTGTTGCTAAATTTCCTGTTGGAATCCCTTACCTCCATTTCTATTAGTGTGTGTCTAGTATATTGGTCAAGAATTCTAGTTGGCAGTGAATAACTCAAACCTGGAGACAGTGGCTTAAATAAACTGAGTTTTGTTTTTCTGAGAATGAAAAATCCAAAAGTTGGAAACTCAGGATTGGTAAGTTCTCCTGAATGCCAACAGGAAAATGGACTCCTTGTGTGTTTCCACTAAGCCCCTTTTGGGGTGTTTATATTACTCTTGGAGTCCAAGGATGGCTGGTTTGCTTCCAGAATCAATCTGTGTTCCTGGCAGGAAAAAGTGGAAGAGCCGAGGACAAAATGTTCCTGCCGAGTGAGCGCGCCCTCTCTCCCTCCCACCCAGCCTCCGTGTGAGGACCCTTCCCGGAAGTCTCAAGCAAAAACATCACCTTTGCTTCTCAGTGGCCAGAACTATATCAGATGACCACTTCTATCTAGGAAGTCAGCAGTGTTTGTTTAACCTTCCTGCGAACTACAGGCAAGAATGGGAGACGAGGTGTTGAGAGGAGACTGTTGTAGCAGGTACACAGTGAAGACAATGATGGTGCTGACGATCACAATCAAAATCATAGCAGTTAAACTATTTATTGAGTATGTACGATGTGCCAGGGCTCTGAACTTTGCATTATATTTTACCTTGTTTAACATTGCCCCAAACCCTAGGAGTTAAGTACTTGTGTTAGCACCCATGCAAAGATGAGGAATTTGAGACTTATTAAGGCAGAGTAACAAGTTCACGGTCATGGAGTGGCGCAATGAGAACTCTGACTGTCCAGGTAGCCTGGGACTGTTCTGGCACTGAAAATCTCACGTCCCAGGACACACATCAGTTCTGGAACAGTGGGTCACTCACTGAAGCCCAAACTGTGTCTGAGTACAAGTTCCCTTAAAAGTTTCTCGAGTGTTTAATTTAATAAATATTAGTTATTACTTTCCATAAATGTTAAAGCCTCAAAATACACATCAAAATACAATTTTTCAGGTACACATATTTTTCTTTTGCCTTGTAGTTTTTATGACTCCTTTTTTGATATACAGATATTTTAAAGTTTTATGCGTCAACTCTGTTTTCCTTTATGGGTTCTTCCTTTGCTTTTATGTTTAGATATTCTTTCCCCGTGCTACCAACCAAAAGTTATCTGCATCTTCTTCTGGCCTTTTTATAGTTTCCTTTGTAATTCATAGTAAAATGGAGCTAGGAAGGAATGGGCAAGACTTTCAAGCACATTTTCCATTTCTCAGGTTTGGGTGAGTGTTTCAGAACTGTATAGGCTTATTCGTTTGAAATGCTCATCTCAGGAACTGATTTAAGATCCATAACTTAAGGGCATGAAAATTCTTTCCAATGCATTCCCAATGTGCAGCACACATGTATCTGATCTGCAATCGGCAATCATGTCAAAATGTGTCAGTTCATTTCATATTCTTTTTAACTATCCTTTGATTAAGGGAGTGCTGTATCAACGTATGTGAGCCTGCAGTCAAATCTACCTTAAAATTATTAGCACCTGGTGAGGAATGTCCTTCCCATTCTAAAGACTAGTTTATCATGTCTTATTTGTTATTCATTTGATGATTTTGATATATCATTTTAAATACTATATGTGACTAAGTCTTTAAAGCTTTGTTCTTGTAAAAAGTGCAGAAAATGTGAATTGCAGACTCTGTGACACAGACGAATGGCTCTGGACTGAGCAGTTGTGGTGCTAGGCTGAGATGATGTTCCACCAGCTCCGAATGTCTTCATGTTGGGGAACATGATGTCATTAGTGCTTACCTTGCATAGTTGAGGCTTAGTTTTTGACCTTGCAGAATGGGAAAATATTTGTGAATTCGGCACTATGGACAAGTAATTATTAGAAAATCCAATTAATATTCTAGTCCAGGCATTCATAAACTCCTTGTAAAGGGCCAGATGATAAGTATTTGGGGCTTTGTTGGCAAAGAGACATCAGAGATTGGGTGTCATTAACCACATTTCAGCCCCTTTGTAATGAAAGAATTCATTCCTTCACAATTCTTCCCCCCCCCTAGAATTCCTTGAAAACTATTTATTCAATTTCTGATTATTATAAAAGAACGATTTCTTGTTTGAAAGGTTAGTCCCCTTTGAAATATTTTAAAAAAGAACCATTTCTTATTTGAAAGGTTGGTCCCCAGTTGCTATTCTGGAAATTATTAAGTAAGTGCTTCTATCATTCTTACTTTAAGACTGCCTTGAACACCTTCAAGGAAATCGGAAAGCCCTTTGAAAACTTTGTGAAGTAAAGTGTCTCGATATCAACATGGAATTGTTGCATTAGGAGTATGTCGTGTCCATTATAAACAAATGGCTAGTTTCTCACAGCTTCTTTGATAGTAGTGGCCCATAACTTTCTTCCCCAAAAAGTCTTTCTATCTTCTGCCAAACAGGCGGTTGGATATATATCTTAATTCCAGTCAGGTCAGAGCTTAAAGTCAGGGAAGCATATGGGTGCCATACATTGTTAGAGTTTGTCTCTACCTAATCACAGAAATTGAGCACTCCAGGACTTTGAATTACGGATTTGGATGGTCTGCTTTACTGCAGAGTTCCACATCATAAAGGCAGTAAATGCAAGGTTTCTCCTTGATAGCATTGCTTCACTGTTTAGTGAATCAGAACGACTGGCTGAAACTTTCAGATATTTTTTGATGAATTCTCTCATGGCACAGGCTGTAATCTGTGTGTCAATCTCTGATTGGGTGTCATTAAACCACATTTCAAAGTTAAATACAATTGGGGAGAGGGGTAGATTTTATTGGTTGGTTGGTCGGAGACAGGGTCTTGCTCTGTCATCCAGGCTAGAGGGCAGTGGTGTGTTCATAGCTCACTGCAAACTTGGGACTTCTGCGTGCGAGTGATCCTCCTGCCTCAGTCTCCCAAAGTGCTGGAACCACATGTGTGAGTCACTGCATCTGGCTTATAGGTTTTCTATATATCTCAAAATATATATATTTTGAGGAGGTAGATAATATACATAAGCATGTTATGCATGTGCAAATAATACTTATAAAGAGATCATTTTAAAAAAAATCAGACCCTCACATACCTGTGAATATTTATTCCTGCAAAATTTCAATACAATTAGCATACAAAAGAGGTTGGATTTTGTCCTTTGAAAGGCTTTACAGTGTGTGATTGGTCTTTTGCTGTTCTCTTCTGTTTCGATCGTTTTTGGAGTCTTGGCAGGCAACTTGGCAACTTGTTATTCTTTGGTGGTTGGCTTACTTTTTGGAAACACTTCTAAAGAACTGGAGATAATTTTATGTATATAACAAATAAGGTGGATGCTCAAGCTGGGGTTTTTATTTTTGTTCAAAACTGAGATGTAACATTATAGTAATAGAAACAAGTTTTTGCTGTTTCATAATGTAGCTTTAAAGGATTTTTCAAGTATTTTTAATCAGTAGAAAGATCTTTAAAATATCATACATACTCGAGTATAAGCCGAGTTTTTTCGACACAAAATTTGTGCCAAAAAACCCGAACTCGGCACAAATTTTATGCCAAAAAAACTCGGCTTATACTTGAGTATGTACGGTATATATTTTCTCCTAAGATTAATTTTCAAAGGAAAACTTTTATTTGGATATGGAAGCTAAGATCTGTTTTAAAAGGTCTCATTATATTTATACCTCATAAAAATAATACTTCTTACAATTTTCCTTAGAAAGATAATTTCGACAAATATAAGAATATTTCCAAATAACCAAGTTTCTTTTTTAAAGAAGAAAAGAAACCAACAGGTTGAACTACGGTGCTAAAATACAAACACAACTTAGCAAAATATAACAAAACAACAACAAAAAAATACAACCAAATGGTAACGTAGACGGTACTGTCAGCCAGGTTCGTAATTTATGTCCCTTTCAAAAAATTCCCAGCGGCTCTGCTGCTGATTTCTCAGGCTTTCTGCTGTGTAGCCCTATGGGACTCCGTGACAGGTGCTTCCCTCCAGGGTACCTGTAAATTATACAGTACCATCCTTTGTGGGTGGTGGTGTGGGATATTCTGCAAAGTCATTCTTTACTCCTCTGATAATGGAGCCAAATGCCTGAAGAGAACAAACTGAGCCTAGTCAGGAAAGAGAGGAGAGGAATTCAAAGGAACAACACATGGGGTTATTTTTTACCTACTACATACAAAAAATTTAACTTGAAAAAGATATAGTCTTGTATTTCCAAAGAACTATACAGAAGCAAGCATAAATGTGTTTGAAGTTGAGACCATGGTGCACATCTTTCTTTGGTATATTTCCTTTTTTCTCTTAAAACACATATGTGGCTCCCCATTAAAGAATTTATTATTAATCTTCTCATTGCAAAAGAAATACATACTTAATGAAGAATGCTTTGAAAACAAGGAAGTGAATCAATAAGAATTACCTATCATTGATGACCTAGAGATATTCCTGGTGAAACTTGAATTTATGTGTCCAATTATTTCCTTTTTTCTCCTTCCTTCCTCCCTTTCTCTTTATTCATTTTTTCATTGCTCTTTTTTTTGTTTGTTTCTACAAAAAGAGGATCTAACATGCCAAATATGTTTCATAAATTGCCTTTTTGCTTAGTAATGTGCTTAAGTATCTCTGACTATATCTTTTTTGTCAATGTGTGTTTTTCTCAAAATCATTAAAAAAAAATTTTAATTAGCTCGTTTTTCCAGTCATAAAAATCAATGCAAAACTATTGCAAAACAGTTGAGAAATTATGCAAAAACAAAGATAAAAATGATCTTTGGTATTACTACCAAAAGTTGCTGAAGTTTGTTTTGCATGGCATTTATGCTAAAATAAATTTGGGAAATTTTGGATTTAATGCACTTGAACATGTTTTCTTTTAATGTGGGACTTCTCAGAGCCTTTAATGTGTTGTTAGCTATGGTGTTCACAAAAGGGAGACAAAATGCAATGCTTCTCAAACATATTTGACTAAAGAAACTATTGCAATAGATTACTTTTCCTCAGAACACACTTTGGTAAACATGTTCTTTGTACACACATGCGCACACATGCTCCCAGAGGCATACTCGTACAGTCTTTTTCTATTTATTTACTTATTTTTAGGTGATTATTTTAATAATAGGAAAATGAACCTAATATATCATGGGCATATATTCACATCAATAAGTGAAAATACACATCTTCATTTTTAATGGCTGCAGATTATACCATTGCTTTAATGCACCCTAAGTTTTTTTAAAACATCCCCTTATTAGAGGGCATTTAATCTGTTTCCCTTTATGTTTGGAGTTGTATATTATGCTGAACCAATACCCTTGAATACTTGTCCAATTATTTCCTGAAGGTCTACCCCTAGGCAAGGGATAATTCAGGCTTTTTAATTTTGTCTGTATTCTCAGATTACTTTTTTGCACGGGAATATAATAGTTTTCATAAAGAACAGGGTGAGGATTTTGTTTAAGCATGTCTGCTCAAGGAGGATGAAGGAAAAGTATCAGACTGAGCTATCAGAAATGTGGGTTGCTAAGTACTTGCAATTATTCACAAGACCGATGATACATTTACAAAACAATAGTTATCAATATCTTTTTAGTATGTTATCTGGGGGTGGTGGTAATGGCATGCCTATATTCCCAGCTTCTCAGGAGGCTGAGGCAGGAGGATCACTTGAGCCTAGGAGTTTGAGCTTGCAGTGAGCTATGATGACTCTGCTGCACTCTAGCCTGGGGCAACAGAGCGAGACCCTGTCTCAAAAAAAAAAAAAAAAATCAGATATGAAGCTTATTACAAATAAAATTTAAAAATAAAGTAAAAAACTGAATTCCAAAAATATTATTTTACTCGTCTCCATTTTAGAGAATCAGAAAGCTTAAAAGGAACAATACCTTCTGAGTATAAATGAAAAAGAAACATTTCTTTAATCCAAGTGAAGATGTAGAAATAGATCTCTTCTGTTTCATTAAGTGATTTGCCTCTTCTCATTAATTAAAGCCCAAGATGCCCTATTCAGTGTTTTATTATGATTATATTCTCTAAAATGTCCCATAAATTTTATCATTGTAGTTTATATAGGCTGGGGTCTCATCCTGCTTAGAATAAAAAGAATAAAAAGCAGGGGGCATGTGGTGGCTCACGTCTGTAATCTTAGCACTCTGGGAGGCCAAGGCAGGAGGATAGCTTGAGCTCAGGAGTTGGAGACCAGCCTTAGCAATAGTGAGACCCTCTCTCTAATCTTTAGTAGAGATTTTAGTCTCTACTAAAAATGTGGTGGCTCTGTCCTGTAGTCCCAGCTACTCAAGAGGCTGAAGCAAGAGGATGGCTTGAGCCCAAGAGATTGAGGTTAGTGTGAACTATGATGACTCCATGGCACTCTATTCAGGTTAACAGAGTGAGACCCAGTCTCAAAAAAAAAAAAAAAAAAAAAAAAAGTCAGAAAGCAGATCTGTTTGATCGGTAGTGGAGTCTATACCGAAACTTTTGAACAATTACAAACAGGAGGGAGCAAAGGCTATTGTATGCTTATGTGATGGATGGAAATCACAAATGTTATTGTTATCCCTGAGAACACTTTTTAATTTATATAAAAATTGTATAAACAGGGTTACCAGTGCTAAATGGGATGTCAATGACCTATGAAGATCAGAAAGTAAACAAAAGATCTTAAATAAGCATGTAACCTGAACACCTCGAGAATTGTTGTATATTGCAGGGCAATTGTTTATAAAAAGAAAGGGAAAATGACTTAGTGTTAATTCCGTTTGTGGCAGGCTCCTTCTTTCCTAGTCCATCAGCAAAATGGTGATGGAGAAAGGTTCCCCTCTGCCTGTTTTGAAGGGCTATGTTGTTGAAAACCAACATGAACCAACGGTTTACAACCTTCGTAATCGTGGGCGTTCAGAAGCCTACCTATTTCCTTTACGGGGCTGTTTTAACAACAGGCTGAATTCTTTTTTCAGGATGAATGTTGTTGAGGTGGGGGAGCCAGGAAACCTGAGTAAGATTAAAGGAGTGAGATACAGTTGGCAGGAAGAGATAGGTGGATTCATTAAAGTACACGTTCAAGGATTTCTTTAAAGCCCAAACTTCCCATCTTTAAAAGGAATTCCACCAGATGGAGAACAAATGGAAACATGCCTTTGGTGGGTAAAAACATGCTTTGGGTTCAAGAGTGGAGGAATGATGAGTTCCTAAAACCTTTGTGTAAAAAGAAGAAAATGAATTTTAACAAAAGAAAGACTATTTTATTATGAGTTATTAAACACAACTATGGACCTGATAATAGGTCTTCCTATTAGTACTAGAATAATAGTACTTCCAAACAGCAGTGCCCCTTATCCACGGAGGATACATTTTAAGGTCCCCCGTGGAATTCTTGAAAATAGATAGCAGATAGCACCAAACCCAACGACCATCAGTCAGAACACATTTCTGTTCAGGTCTTCCATCCACATTTAAAACTGCTTCTTTTTTCATTGAGCCTTTATCACATGGAGTGGTTGTAATTTTGGCAATTTAAGGTGTGACAGCAGAATTAGCACAAATTTCTTTTTTCTTCTCAACAATTTCATGGATAGAAGACTCTTTCTTATTTTAGATCTTGCCAACCTCAGTATACAATTTTTGTATTCCTTGTAAGTCAAGAACAGTCATGTTTTCACTTAGAGGAAACACTTTGTGGCAACTCTCTGGCACATTTGAGTTGCCAGCATCACTACTCTTGCTTGTTGGGCCACTATTAAGTAACAGAAGGGTCACTTCTGCACAGCATTGTGATGCTGGGACAGGGGAACCAGCCACCTAGTGACTGAGGAACAAGTGGGTGACAGCAGGACCAGCCTAGAGATCCTGGAAAAAGCAACGGTTCTTGTCCTGAGCAGGACAGAAGGGGAAGAGTGAAGATTTCATCACAATACTAAGAATGATGTTTAATTTAAAATGTACCGATATTTTATTTCTGGAATTTCTACTTAATATTTTCAGTAAGAAAGCAGAGACCTCGGATAAAGGGAGACAAGTATAGTTTTCTCTGCCGAGCGCTGTGGCTCCTGCCTGGAATCCTAGCACTCTGGGGGGCTGCAGCAGGTGGACTGCTTGAACTCAGGAGTTTGAGATCAGCCTGAGCAAGAGTGAGACCCCATCTCTAAAAATAGCTGGGAATAGTGGCAGGCACCTATAGTCCCAGGTACTCGGGAGGCTGAGGCAAGAGGATCACTTGAGCCCAGGAGTTTGATGTTGCTGTGAGCTATGATGCCACAACACTCTACTGAGGGTGATAAAGTGAGACTCTCAAAAAAATAAATAAATAAAATAAAATACTGATTAAAATAGTGATAATAAATAAATAGCTTTCTCATAAGACACAAAATGATGTATAAGCACCTGAAGTCACCCAGGTCAGGATTCAAGGAGCTACACTGTGGTTCTGTGGTCACATTGACTAAAGCTGGATTCAGGTTCTTCTCTGATTATCCTCATCCTTAAAATTGAATAGTAGTTTTTACCTGCTAGATTAGTTGTGAAGACTAAATGAGTTAACATATACAAGGTGCTCAGGTCAGCGCTTGCCTTGTGTTGGAAGCCCTCGATGAGTGTGAATTGTTTCTTTCAACATCTGAACAATTATCTAAGCTGGATAATTCAAAGAGAACTCTGCTCAAAGATAATCACTCTGCTTTGTGCCATCCCATTTGATAACTTTTATTTGGTTCTTAACAACTTTTTAATCTTTAAGAATCACTTGTCAAAATATAAATAATTTATGGGATTAGCGATACTTGGCCGGACCCACCCCAAACTGTTATCAATTAATAAATACTACAGCAGGGACTAATTGGCATCTGTGTTTTCTAGATGAGATAACACTGTAGGGAAGAGGAAGAAGTGCTGGGCCAGAAGGAACGTTCCCAGGACGAACTTAACCCACCATTTCCACTGTACACCAAACTTAGCCCACCAATTACAGTTTTGCTCATTGTAGGGAAATTCTTAAGCCTACAACGTTTCAGTGCAAAACACCAAAAGAAATCTGTGAGGTAAAGTAGATGGCTGGGATAAATTTTCTAGCTCCTTGCCTACAGCCTGGCAAGAAACAAAGTGTATTATTTGAAAGCAGTCACAAAAGAGGGGGGACTCAGGAAAGAGGCAAATAGGATGATTATGGAAAAAGAAGCCCAGAGCATTTGCCTGGGTTGCAGGCTGTGAAAAGCCAGATTAGCACAAGGCTGACACTGTGGCATAACCGCACACTCACTTGAAGCATCAAAAGGGAAAGACCTTGATTCATTGTTTTTCACACTCATGAACTGATGGACACTTGGGTTGATTCCACATCTTTGGAATTGTGCATTATGCTGTAATAAACAATTTGGATGGAACTGGAGACCGTTATCCTAAGTGAAGTCACTAAAGAACGGAAAAACAAACACCACATGTGCTCACTATTAAATTGGAGCTAAGCAAAGAGCACACCTGTGCACCCAGGGAAGTAAAACTCAGTGGAAATCAAGCAGGGGAGATGGGGGAGGAGTGTGTGGGCAGAAACCTACCTAACGGGGACAACGAACACCCTCTGGTGATGGACATACTTACTGCCCTGACTCAGGCATAACAAAAGTGATCCATGTAACCAAAAACATTTGTACCTCTGTAATATTTTGAAATAATAATTGTATAAAAAAAAGAAAATGTAAAGAACACTTTAGTATTTTTGTGACAATGGATTTGCATTCACAGACTTCCTAAAGATGTCTCAGTAATGCCCTGAGAGTCTTTATACCACACTTGGAGAACTAGTCTTCCAGGATAAAGTCTTATGCTTGGTCAAGACTGAGTGACCAGATGTCATTGTGGCAACTGTTATTTTGTTACTGTGGGTTACTGATTCTACGAGGCCAATCTTTTCACTTGGAATTTGGGCTGTCTGGTACACTGATAGTGTCTCACACTAGCTGTTAGCCCAGTGGCAGTGTGACATAGTGTCATTTCCTGCAAAGGCATGAACTTGGTCATAGCTATTCATATTGTCATCATTTGGGTTGAATTATGTGCTTTGTTGCTATTATGTGTTGAGTTTAATTGCCATTTAAAAACTCTACCTCTCACAATTTACAGCATAATTTAGTGTTGAAATGAAAAGTTACTACACATGCAAAAAGACAAGAAGACAGAGCAGAGGGGCATAAATTTGATATTAGGAAAGCAATTTTGGAAGAATGAATGGAATTCTATATTTCGGTGCATAAGAACAACCATGTGATTTATGGTACATAAGAAGGGACTAGCTTTTTTAGTCAATGTGGCTGTATTATGTGTTGTTACTGAGAAATATGCAAAATGATTGCTTATCACATGCTAGGCCGTACACCTGAAGACACAAAAATTGTTAAATCTCTTGATGTGGGGGAAAGACATCACACAGCAGTGAGAAGATGCTGTGACTATTTTATGTATTGCACAAGATTATCATTAAGGCAAAGCCTTATAGTTGAATTGGAAGCATTTTTCCTTTCTCATAAATCCATGGAATGATTCATGTATTGTCATAAATGGTATCTTAGATTCAATAACCAAACATAGAACAGTATTTTTGACTAGCATGTTAGTTGCCTCGCCCTGTGATAACAAGGTACTGCAAACAAAAAGCATTCGTTCTCTTACAGTTTGGGGAGCTAACAAGCCCGAAATCAAGGCAGTTGGCAGGGTCACGCACCCTGTAAGACTCTTCTAGAATCCGTCCTTAGGTCTTTCTAGCATCTGAGGTTAGCTGTAAATCCTTGCACCTTAATTTGAAGCTGAGTCCCCCCAGTCTCTGCCTCTCTCATCACATGATGTCCTTTCTGTGCCTCTGCTTTTATGTGGCCTTTTTCTGTTCTCATAAGGATACTGGCCATATTGAATTAGGGACCCGCCCTACTCCCATATGATCTCGTCTGAACCAATTACTTTTATCAAAACCCTGTGTCCAAATAAAATCACATTCTGAGGTGACTATGTGGGTTAGGACTTCAACATTTTTTTTTGGGCGGGGTTGCAATTCAACCCATAACAATTGGTAAAGAACGCACAAGGTGTATGGCAGAGAAAGTTCTATGTGTTTCCAAACTCTGTTTCATATTCCTCCCTCCTGCACAATAAAGTTTTACTTTCCAGTATTTCCTCTTGCAGTAAAGCAGGAGTGTGTGATTAATTACGGGCAATGAAATCTGAGAATAAGTGGCATGTGTCACTTCTGTGCTGAGGCCGTAAAAATTTCCTGTGTGACTTTTCAGTCTCTTGATTTCCCTTAGGTAGCAAGTGTAACAGCAGTGTGTTGAGATGGCAGACCCACAAGATTAGAACGGCCTGGTTCTGTGAATCGGTTTATAAATGATGAAGTGCCGGACTGTGGAGTCTGACCTATAGCAATCTTAATAAGTGAGAAATGTGTATGTGTTAAGCCACTGTGATTTTGGAGTCATTTGTCAAGGAAGCACAATCTAGCCTATCCTGATTAATACAAAAAGATGAACCAAGAGGTAGAGAAAGACATGAAACTATGCATTTCCAACTGACTATAGACATATCTACAAACTCTTTCTAAAGATGAAACACTCCTTTTAACTTTTAAAAAGCAATTAATGTAATGTTTAAGGTCAATAGAATACAGGATAAACACCACACGATTATCTCAATAGACTCAGAAAAAGCACTGGGCAAAATCCAGCACCCTGTTTATAATTAAAAAAAACCCAAAAAACGCTGAATTTCCTCAACCTAATAAAAAGCAGGTACAAAAAAAAAAAAAAAGAACAAAACAACTTACAGCTAACATCATAGATAATGGAGAAAGGCTAGTTGAATTCCCTGAAAGATTAGGAACAAGATGAGAATGTCGTTCTTACTAGTTCTGTTCAACATTTATTTGTACCAGTTATTCTAGTGAGAACAATTAAGCAAGAAAATAAAATAAAGGCATCCATATTGAAAAAGAAGAACTAAAACTATTTCTATTTGCATGCGACACAATCTTATGTGTGAAAAATCCTAAGAGATCCACAAAAAATTATTAGATCTGATACATCAATTAGGAAAATTGCAGGGCACAAGCTCAGTATCTGGAAATCCATGGTGTTTGTATACAGGAGCAAGGAGGAGACCAAAGTAAAATTAAGAAATTTACAGTAGAATCAAAAAGAATAAAATGCTTGAAATTTATAGAAAAAAGAAGTGCAAGATGTACATGTTAAAAATAGTAAGACATTACTGAAAGAAATTAAACATGACCTACCTAAATGGAAAGATGCCCCATGTTCGTAGATTGGAATATTTAATATTGTTAAAATAATAAGATTTCCCAAATTCATCTACAGATTCGACACAATTTTTATTAAAATCCCAGTTGCCTTTTTTCTTTTTGCAAAAATTGCTAAGCTAATGATAAAATGCATATGGAAATTTCAGGGGCCTAGAATAGCCAAAACAATCTTGGAAAAAAGAAAAAAGTTGGAGGGCTCAATCATTAGAAACTTTTTGCTAAAATTAACAGACTCACACAAGCCACTTTTCAGAAGACCATCACCTTTATTTTATTTTATTTTTTTCTAATTCAAAAATGTTTATTTCCATTGTACAGAGGTTACAGGCATGCTTTGCTGAATTATAATTTTACCACTTTTTTGAGACAGAGTCTGACTCTGTTGCCCTAGTATAATTTTACCATTTTTTTGTGTGTGTTTAATTAATTAATTAAAAAAAAATTTTTTTTTTATTGTTAAATCATAGCTGCGTACATTAGTGCAATCGCCTGTACCCATTCTAACATGCACCATAGATGTGGCCCCACCCATTACCCTCCCTCCACCAAAACCTCCCCCCTCACCTTTATTTTAAAGATGAAATTATT
>CAUYPK010011857.1:0-39266 GCA_963574355.1 Loris lydekkerianus | reverse complement strand
AGTTTTCCACTGTTTTTGTCTTCCTCCTGGGGTCCAGAAGTCCCTTGCTGGCTCTCTGTATCCTCAAAGGGATGATCGTAGGCAGGTCCCACCTGCCAGAGATGTCTGGAGTCTTGTCTCCCCAGATTCGCCAAGCCCAGTTACAGGGAAGGCTGTTACTCAGCCGCCATCTTTAATCCCAACTCCAAAGTTTTATCTTTAAATAGCTCTGAATTAAAACTTAAAAACATGGAAAGTTCTAAATTAGCTTATTCCCTCCTAACTGTATATCTGTGTCAGAGAAACCTGTAGAAAAATATCATTAATGTTCTTAACTCAGTTTTTTTTTGTTTTTTTTTTTTTTTTTTCTTTTCTTTTTTGAGACAGAGCCGCGTGCTATAACCCTGGGTAGAATGCTGTGGCGTCACAGCTTACAACAACTTCTAACAAACTCCTGGGCTTAAGGGATTCTCTAGCCTCAGCCTCCCAAGTAGCTGAGACTGTAGGCACCCGCCACAATGCTCAGCTATTTTTTGGTTGTAGTTGTCAGTGTTTGGCAGGCCCGGCCTGGATTCAATTCCGTCAGCTCTGGTGTGTGTGGCTGGCACCTTAGCTGCTTGAGTTACAGGCGCCACCCTTAACTCAGTTTTGGTAGTTGTATCTAGTATAGGTTGTTTCAGTTGATCTAGGTATAGCTTTTTGTTTTTTATTGGTTTTTGTCTTATAACCAGTAGTGAATATATATAATAATAATAATAATAATTTTTTTTTTTTTTTGAGACAGAGTCTCACTATGTTGCCCTCAGTAGAGTACTGTGGTGTCACAGCTCACAGCAACCTCAAACTCTTGGGCTTAAGCGATTCTCTTGTCTTAGCCTCCCAAGTAGGTGAGACTACAGGCGCCTGCCACAGCACCTGGCTATTTTTTGTTTGTAGTTGTCATTGTTGTTTGGCAGGCCAGGGCTGGTTTCCAACCCACCAGCTCTATATGTGGCTGGCGCCCTAGCTACTGAGCTACAGGTGCCCAGCCTTTTTTTGTGTATGTGTGAAGCCACATATTTGAATAGAAATTATTACTAGTGATTTCATTTATTGTCATGACCTTCACCAGAGCCTAATTAAGCTCAGACAACTAGTCATTTTAGGCAAAGTTATCCAGTGTTTGTAAATGCTACATTTTCATTTTTCTGGGGGTATTAGGTTACCAGGTGGAGAGTATTGACAGTTAAGTACTTCCCTGAAGTAGGATTTCGTTAACTCTTGGGCTCAAGCTCATAGTAAAGCCCTTTTGTTAGTGTAGAGATGAAGGAGGATTGCTAGGAAATGTACTCTTTACCTTGGAATCCTTGCAAAATTCAGGCCTAGAGAGCTTAACAGACAGCTAGCTTGGTGTTTTATTTACCACAGTGATTTCTAGGTTCATGATTGACCAGTATATTGTTCGGTAAAGCAGGAGTTTGCCCATAACAGAAGCAGAGAGGACCCAAGAGAAATTGGTGTTTTGTAAAATGCTTACTATTTCTAAATCCTAAAGATTTGCTTTAGTATTTCAAACAAGTCAACAAACGAAACAGTTGTAAAAGCAGACTGTCTTAGGTTGTCTTAGCTTATAAGCTTTCTTAATAATGGCTAAAGTATGTGTTTTATTGCTGTGCTTGCTTGTAGAAAACTTACGAGATTTGTGAAGTAAATTAGATTAATTTGGTTAGCAAAAATCTTGCTCCAGTTTTCCCCACTATTACAGAGATTCCTGTTTTAATGGTAATGACTCAGAAGCAAGTCTTGTAAGATCAGTCATATTTTCTTATGTATATTGTAGATGCATTTGGTTTTTTTTCCTTTTTTGTAGAGACAGATTCTCACTTTACCGCCCTCGGTGGAGTGCCGTGATGTCACAGGACTCACAGCAACCTCCAGCTCTTGGGCTTTCAAGATTCTTCTGCCTCAGCCTCCCGAGCAGCTGGGACTACAGGCGCCCGCCACAACGCCTGGCTATTTTTTGGTTGCAGTTTGGCCTGGGCTGGGTTTGAACCTGCCATCCTCGGTATATGGGGCCGGCACCCTACTCACTGAGCCACAGGCGCCACTCTGTTTTTTTTTTTTTTTTTCTTTTGTAAATCCTGTTATTTCCTTTATCTTAAAAAGAGAGCACAAAATATGTAAAACATTTGGGTTTTACGGTTTTTATAATCCACTTTCATTATTCGTCTCCCATCCAGTGCCTGATGTTCACTAAGCCAGTGAGCATTCATTGACTCTCTGATAGATTTTCAATGGTATGTGTTTCTTTGACCCTTTACTTTTATTTTTTAATATAAGCTTTTTCTTTTTCTTTTTTTTCCTTGTTAAAGAGGGCTCTCCGCCCTGCCTGGAGTGCAGTGGCATAATCATAGATTGCTGGAACTTCAAACTCCTGGACTCAAGTGACCCTCTTGTCTCTGCCACCCAAGTAACTAGGACTACAGGTGCATACCATCATGCCTGGCTAAGTTTTCCATGTTTTATAGAGACAGGCGGTCTGCTTGCTCAGGCTGGTCTTGAACTGTCCTGACTTGGCCTCCTAGTGTGGTAGGGTTATAGGTGTCAGCCACCATGCCTGGCCAATATAAGTTTTTTAAATCAGTACATATATGGAAAGGGTACAGGAGACCAGAAGTCAAGGTATGATCATTGAACCCAGAATGAAATGGTAGATTTGTTATAAGTAGAGACAAACAAAATAGGCTGGGATATTTCAAGTAGACTAGCAGAGACTTTGCATAATATAAGGTATTTTAACAAGCTTGTACTAAGGAGATAAGCTGCTTCTGCAGTCTGTGGAAATAAGTGAGAGATGATAGTGAACACTTTAAGTTACTGGGTAGTGGTTCTCTATATTGTAAGAAGATGCGTCCAGGCCTCACTCCCAGAGAGTAATCGTTCTTTTTTTTTTTTTTTTTAAGACAGAGTCTCACTTTGTCATCCATGGTAGAGTGCTGTGCTTTCATAGCTGACAGCAACCTCAAATTCTTGGACTCAAGCAATTCTTTTGCCTCAGCCTTCTGAGTAGCTGGGACTTAGAGGTGTCTGCCACAACACTTGGCTGTGTCTGCACAACACTTGGCTGTTTTTAGAGACGGGGTCTCTCTCTTGCTTAGTCTGGTCTTGAACCTGTGAGCTCAGGCAATCACCCTTCTTGGCCTCCCAGAGTGCTAGGATTATAGGCGTGAGCCACTGTCCCCATCCCCCACCTACCCTCTTTTTTTAATGCCCTTACTGATTCTAATGTGTAACTCAGTCTGAGAAATGCTTGTCCAAGGAATCATGACATGGGACAGGAACACAGGCAGAGACATGTAATCAGCTTCAGTTATAGGATGCAAGAACTTGAGAGGAGAGGTATGGGATGGAGTAGGAGGAAAATGGTGAAATTCAAGGGTTCTACATAGAAAGAAAGAGTTAATTGACCAGTAGCTAACATACTTTTTAACTGTCCTTGTTTCTGCCTTTTAGTGTCTGTTACTAGGGGCCAGCTGGCTTATGTTGGCAGTGTGTATGCTAAAACATGTCTAATTCATTTGCTTTTGCTCAGTATAGAAGCAGAGAGCTAGGCTTTCCAGGAGAGTTGAATTTTGGTTTTTGGTTTTTTAACTTTTTAGCCTCTGTAACTTTCTGAGCCATACTGACTTTAGTTATTTCTCATTTGGTCTGTATTTTTTATATTTAATTACATTTTTAAAGAGAAGTTCCAATGATTAAAAAGTATGTCTTTCCATAATTATGACTTGCAAATACTCATGAAGTTTGCATTAAATGTATTTTCTGAAAGTATAAGTTTATTCTTAAGTTGGTATCCTTTTACTTGTATAAATCACTTGTTTCAGATTTACGATGACATCCTTTCAAGAAGTCCCTTTGCAGACCTCCAACTTTGCTCATGTCATCTTTCAAAATGTGGCCAAGAGTTACCTTCCTAATGCACACCTGGAATTTCATTACACCTTAACTCCTTATATCCATCCACATCCAAAAGATTGGGTTGGTATATTCAAGGTAAGAAAACTTTGAGTGTATCTTCTGTAAGCACTTTTTATTTTCTTTTTAAACAAATTGATAAGTAGCTTATGCTAGCCTTAATCTGTGTAAACATCATTGTGAAATAATTGACCAATAATGGGCAGTAGTATTAAACAAATGTTGGAAACTTTATCAGATTTTCCTCTGTCATCAAAAAGGTTCAGCTTCAGTCAAGGTTTTGTGGAAATTTTTTTCAGAATTTTTTTTTTTCATTTTCTCCATTCCTTACTTGAAAGAAAACAATTTTTTCATTTGGGTTCCTGTATCATTTACTGTTTTTTTTTTCCAGCCATTTGTAATTAATTTGTACAGTGATAAGCCATGTTATAATATCTCTGCTATTATTGTGCTCCATGGCTTAAATATTGCTCATGTTGTCTTACATTGTTTTTATTTTATTTATTTATTTATTTTATTTTTTGTGACAGAGCCTCAAGCTATTGCCCTGGGTAAAGTGCTATGGCATCACAGCTCACAGCAACCTCAAACTCCTGGGCTCAACTGATTCTCTTGCCTCAGCCTCCCAAATAGCTGGGATTTCAGGCACTTGCCATGACATCTAACTATTTTTTAGAGACGGGGGTCTTGCTCTTGCTCATACTGGTCTCGTAACTCACCAGCTCAAGCAGGCCACCCATCTCGGCTTCCCAGAGTGATGGAACTACAGGTGTGAGTCAGCACACCTGACCTATTTTACCAGTTATTTTGTATAATATTTGCTTGAAAATTATGTTGATATAATTATTACAGTGGCATATCTCACTGTGCTAGAGGTTTTCTGATAATTTTAACTTTTCAGAATGCAATGGAAAACCAAAACATAGAAGTGTCCTCTGAGCAGTCAAAATAATGCCATAATATACAAACAATAAAACTCACTTTTCTACTGGATCATTCTGTGATCTCCCTCAGAATCAGTTTTGTTATAGGTGTGATTTTCATGGGCTTGAAATTTTGATGTGGGTCTGTGTAAGCCAAATAACAAAGCAGAAAGAAGTAAGAGTACTGTTAGAAATGAGGCACATTGACAGTGTCTAGGAGTGAAAGTCCAGTCTAATGAGTAAGGCAGGCAGAAAAACTGCTTGAACAAAACAAATGTTATTTGTAGCTGTTGTAAGTGGGATTACTTTGTTGGTATCTTTTTCAGATTGTTTGTTGTTGGAGTATAGAAATGCTCCTGATTTTTATGTTGATTTGGCAACTTTACAAAATTTGTTTATCAGTTGTAAAAGTTTTTTTATGGAGTCTTGTGATTCCTGCAAATAAAAGATCTTATTGTCTGCAAACAAGGATAGTTTGACTTCTTCCTTTCTAGTTTGGATACCCTTTATTTTTGTCTCTTTGCTATAGCGATAGCTTCTGTTGTACCTATTGCCACCTGTAAGAAAAACTCGGACCCCACTTCAGGTATAAATCAGATGGTGATTTATTATACCTACCCCGGGGGCCATTGCCCTAAAGGGCAGGCAGCCACGAAATGAGGAGCAGGCTGATTTTTATACCGTTTTTGTGCTGTGTTGGCAGGTAAGCAAATGAGCACAGAAGCAGAGCATGGTGGTTAGCTCAGGGTGGGGTTACAGTGTGGTAGGTGGCTCAGGGGGCTACATCGTGGTGGTTGGCAAGGGGACAAACTTAGGAGACTCAGTAGCTTGGGAAACTCTGCTTGAGTAAGCTTTCACCGTTGTTTTACCTGTGGCTAGGAGTCTTTGGGAACTCAGGAAACTTCCTTATTCTATTCTGAAACCTGTTCCTGGATTTTGCGGGGGGAGGTGGGGTGTTTGAGATGTGTGGGGACTCAGGCTGAGACAGTTAGGGGCCTTTAGGGGTTAGGGGCCTTTAGGGGGTGAGTCGGTTATTATACTTCCAGTTCTGTATTTAGTAACAGTGGTGAAAGTGGACATTCTTGTCTTGTTTCAGATCTCAGAGGAAAACCTCTGAGTTTTTCCTCATTTAGGATGACACTTGTGTGTCTGTCCTATATGGCTTTTACTATGTTACGTTCCTTCTATAAAGAAGGATTTTTGACAGTTCTTATAAAGAAGGGGTGTTGAATTTTTTTTTTTTTTTTTTTTTTTTTTTTCAAGACATAGTCTAACTTTGTTGCCCTTGGTAGAGTGCCATGGTGTTGATAGTAGAATTTTGCTCTGCAGTAGGTCCTTGGTCTCCGGGATTCGAAGCATGAACCCACGGATCACAGATCAGTGGTAAGATAGGACTTTTATTAGAAGTTACAAATAAGCATCAGAGTTTCTTGTAGAGATAAAGAACTGAAGAACTCTCTCAGGAGTCTCCACATGGGTTCTTTTATTTAGGGGTCTTAGGTCTAGAGGATTACATGTGGTCAGCAGTTGGTAGATGGAAGGACATCTTTTCAAAGTTAGTGAGTTCATTAATGAATGAATGTAGTTCCTCCTCCACTAGGGTGAGGTTATCATATCCTTTACAGTTTTTGTCCCTGACAAGGAATTAGGGTGTGTGCTCCTACCCAAGATGGAACCACCCAAAAAAACCATCACAGGCTGCTTTGTTCATGATCTTATCAGAGCCCAGATGGTGTGTCCCAAGAAAGGCTTGTGCTTGGAAATGGGGGTCTGACCTCTTGAGCTCGCCTGGGCCAAGAGAATAGGGGCTCCCTGTCTAGCCCTGAATGGTGGAGTCCTGTATCAGTATCATAGCTCACAGCAACTCTTGGGCTCAAGCAATTCTCTTGCCTCAGCCTCCCAAGTAGCTGGGACTACAGGCACCTGCCACAATGGCTATTTTTTCGAGACAAGCTCTTGCTCTGGCTCAGGCTGGTCTTGAACCTGTGAGCTCAGGCAATCCACACCCTCCCTTGTCCTCCCATGTGTTAGGATTATAGGCGTGAGCTACCATGCCTGGCCAGGGGTATTAAATTTTACCAAGTGCTTTTTTGGCATCAGTTGGTTTTTCTTTCTTTTTCTGTTGATATGATGTGTTACGTTGGATTCATTTGGATTTGTTAAACCATCCCTGATCCCTGGGATGTATCCCACTTGATTATGATGAAAAGTCCTTGTTTAGGCCAGGCATGGCGCACTCCTGTAATCCTAGCACTCTGAGAGGTAGAGGTGGGTGGATTGTTTGAGCTCAGGAATTCGAGACCAGCCTGACTGAGCAAGACCAAGACCCCATTTCTAAAAATCGAAACTCTAGCTGGACATAGTGGCCCATTCCTGTAGTCCCAGCTACTCTGGAGCCTGAGGCAACAAGATTGCTCAAGCTCAGAAGTTTGAGGTTGTCGTGAACTATGATGCCATGGCATTGTACCTAGGGAAACAGAGTGAGACTCTGTCTCAAAACTAAAAAGACAAAAAAAAAAAAAAAAAACCCAGAAAAATATTTTTCTATCCTGTTACTGAATTCTGTTTGTTCTTACATTTTGCTAAGGATTTTTGCTTCTATACTTACCAGAGATACTGGGCTAAAGTTTTCTTTTTTTGCTTTGTCTTTTAGTATCAGGTTGATATAGGTGATGTAGAATTAGTAGAAATGTTTCCTCATTTTTTTTTTTGAGACAGAGTCTCCCTGTGTCACCCTCAGTAGAGTACTGTGGCATCACAACTCACAGCAACCTCAAACTCTTGGGCTTAAGTGATTTCTCTTGTCTCAGCCTCCCAAGTAGCTGGGACTACAGGTGCCCGCCATATGCCTGGCTATTTTTTTGTTGTTGCAGTTGTCGTTGTTTAGCTGCTTGGGGCTAGGTTTGAACCCTCCATCATCGGTGTCTGTGGCTGGTACTGTAACCACTGGGCTACGAGTGCTGAGCCTCCTTATTGATTTTTTTAATAATTTAAGTAGGATATTGGTATTAATTCTTTGAATTTCTTGTAGAATTTAGCAGTGAAGTCATACGGTCCTTGGCTTTGTTTCATGGGAGATTCTTTATTACTGCTTCTACCTCATTACTTGTTACTGGTTTATTCAAGCTTTGGATTTCTTCCTGGTTCAATCTTGGTAACGTGTATGTATATCTAGGAATTCATTTCTTCAAGATTTCCAGCTTACTGGCATGTAGTTACTAATAGTCTTTAATGATCTTTGAGTTTTTGCACTATCAGTTGTAATGTCTCCATTTTCATTTCTGATTTTATTCATTTAGGTCTTCTCTTTTGTTAATCTGGCTAAAGGTGTATCAATTTTATTTATCTTTTCAAAAAAACTTCATTTTGTTGATCTTTTGGAGTTTTTGGTTTCAATTTCATTTATTTCTGCTCTTGTTTTTCTAGTTCCTTGAGATGCTTTGTTAAGTTGTTTATTTGAAGCTTTTGTATTTTTTTAATGCAAGAACTTACTGCTTATACATTTTCCTCTTACTACTGCTTTTGCTGTATCCCACAGGTTTTGATAAGTTCTGTTTTCATTTTTGTATCTTTTGAGAAATAATTAAAATTTCCTTTTTAATCTCTTCATTGGTCTACTGGTCATTCAGAAGCATGTTCAATTTCCATATATTTGTATAATCTACAATGTTCTTGTTCCTGATTTCTAGTTTTCAATGATGATCAGAGAAAATATTTCATTTTGAGTTTTTAAAACCATTTTTTGCAGCCTAACATATTATTTATCCTTGAGAATGATCCATGAGTTGTGGAGAAGAACATGTATTCTGCAGGTATTAGATGAAATGTTCTATGAATATGTATTAGGTATATTAGGTAATATGGTCTATCGAGCTGATAAAGTTTGATGTTTCGTTGTTGATTTTCTGTCTGGATTATCTGTTCAATGCTAAAAGTAGAGTGTTGAAGTCTCCAATGATTATTGTATTTTGGTCTCTCCTCTGGGTGCGTCAGTGTTGGTTACGTATGTATAGAATTATTATATCCTCATGCTGAATTGACTGCTTTATCATTATATGATGACTTTATTTGTCTATTATAATTTTTGTGTTGAAATCTAGTTTATCTGATAGAAGTATACTTATTTCTGCTCTTTTTCGTTTCCATTTGCATGGACTATCTTTTTCTGTTTCTTTATTTTCAGGCTGTGTATCTCTTTATAGGTGAAATGTGTTTTTTGCAAACAACATATAGTTATTTTTTTTTTAAATCCATTCATCCACTCTGTCTTTTGATTAGAGAATTAGTCCATTCACATTCAGTGCTATTATTAATAGATAGAGAATTACTACTGCAATATTGTTTTGATTCCTGATTTTGTGTTCATTCCTTCCTTGTCTTTTGTTAAAGGTGATTCTCTGTGGTAATGTTTTAATGTCTTATTATTTTTTGTGTATTTTTTGTAGGGGTTTTGATTTGAGGTTATGAAGCTTGCAAAAGCTATTTTATAACCAATTATTTTAAATGTGACAACTCTGCTTACAAATAAGCAAACAGAAATCTAACAAATTTTACTTTTGTACTCAATCTCCTCCCCTTTAAGTTGCATTGTTTCTGTATGTATCTTTTTACACTATGTATAAAGAACTGTCCTGGTTATTTTTGACAAGTTGGTTTTTTAGTATTCCATCTCAAGATATAATTGGTTGTACACTCCAGTAGCCACAATAGAGTATTGTGTATTTGTGTACTTGTCTTAGCACTTGGTTCAGTGTTATTCGACCTTTTTGTCTCACAGCAGCACTTAGTTCAGTGTTATTTGACCTTTTTGTCTCACGGCATACTTGAAGCCCTTAGTGAAACTTCCACAGTACACTTAAATTGTTTACCAAAAAAAAGAGTTAAAAAAAGAATATACTTACTGTGCTTTGAAGTTCTTTTAAAAATAATTTGATGAATCTTTACAAATTTTCACATCACACCCACAATCCTCTCATGGCACATAAGTTGAAAATCACTGACTTAGTTGTATACCTTCAGATGATTTCTTATTGTTCATCAATGTCCTTTTTTATTTTTTTTATTATTTTAGAGACAGAGTCTCACTTTGTCACCCTTGGTAGAGTGCTGTGGCATCACAGCTCACAGCAACCTCCTGCTCTTGGGCTTAGGCAATTCTCTTGCCTCAGCCTCCTGAGTAGCTGGTACCACAGGCACCCACCACAATGCCCAGCTGTTTTTTTTTTGTTGCAGTTTAGCCGAGGCTGGGTTTGAACCCGCCACCCTTTGTATATGGGGCTCGTGCCCTACTCACTGAGCTACAGGTGCTGCCCCAATGTCCTTTTCTTTCAGATTGAAGAACTGCTATTGGCATTTCTTGTAGGACAGGTCTGGTATTGATGAACTCCTTCAGCTTTTGTTTGTCGGGAAAAGTGTTTATTTCTCCATTGTGATTGAAGGATATTTTTGCAGGGTATAATCTAGGGTTAAGGTTGTTCTCTTTCAGCACTTTGAATATTTCATGACACTCTCTTGGCCTGTAAAAAGTTTCCACTGAGAAGTCTGCTGCCAGAAGTGATGGAGTTCCTTAATACATTGTTTCTTCTTCCTTTCCTTTAGGACCTTTTCTTTTATCTGTGATCTTTGGGAGCTTGATTATTAAATGCCTTGAATTTGTCTTGTTTGGGTTAAATCTTCTTGGTGTTCTGTGACCTTCCTGAATATTGATATCTTTCTCCTGGTTTGGAAAGTTCTGTTATTTCTTCTAATACAATTTCTACTTCAGTATCTTTCTGTACCTCTTCTTTATGGCCAGCAACCCTTAGATTTGCCCTTTTGAGGCTATTATTTATTTATTTATTTTTTTAAGATCTTGTGGGTGTGCTTCATTCTTTTTTCTTTTGATTGTATTTTCAAATACTCTCATCATACTCAATGATTTTTTTTTCTTCTGCTTATTCACTTCTGTTGAGAAACTCTGATAGATTTTTCAGTTTGCAATGACATTTTTCAGCTCAGAATTTCTACTTGATTTTTTAAATATTATTTCCGTCTCTGTTAAATTTCTCTGATAGGCTTCTGAGTTCATTCTCTGTGTTTTGAAGTCATTGAGTTTCTCAGGATAGCTATTTTGAATTCTTTGGAAAGTCACATTCTCTATCACTCTGTGATTGGTCATTGTATCTTATTTAGTTTATGTGACAAGGTTATATTTTCCTGTTTTTTTTTGATGCTTGTAGATGTTTGTTGATGTCTGGCCATGTCTGTTGTTAGGTATTTAAGCTTTGCAGTTCAGAACTTACCTGCAGTCTGAACCTGTCCTTCTTGAGAAAGCTTTCTAGATATTCAAAGCAAATTGAATGTTTTGATCTAAGTCTTTGATCACTGCACACTTTTCAACGCTAGGGGCACCCCAAATCTGTTAATGCTGTCACTCTTGCAGACTCCTGCTGGTACTGCCTTAGTGGACTTGGTAAGATATGGGTGAATTCCCTGGATTACCAGGGAAAGTCTTGCACTCTCTTCCCTTATACTGTGCTGGGCTGCTGAAGTTGGGGGAGAAGTAACATGGGCACTCCCTTGTGGCCACCTACATCATTTCATGTCTGAAGCCTTTCCCAGTGCCTGTGGTGAATGTTGCCTGGCTACTTCTGATGTTTATTCGAAGCCCAAGAATTCTGTAATAAGTGGGTAGTGAATGCTCCCAGAACTGGATTCTTTTCTTTAGTGCAGCAGATGTCGTCCTTCTAGGAACAAAGGTCTGGACTTAGAGGCTTCAGAAATCTGCTTAGTGCTTTATCTTACTCTGGCTGTGCTGGTACTTAAGTTGCAGAACAAAGTGCTCTGAACTTTTCCCTTCCTTTCACTTTCCCCTTCCTTTCACTTTCCCCAAGTGGGAAAAGACTCCCTGACTTGAATTGCCTGTAATTGGGTGAGGGGTGACATAGGGGTTGCTTTGGGTACTGCTGCTGATGTCTCACTGGGTCACTTGCACCCCAAGTTCCCTGGTTCTGAGCAGCGTAGGATTTTCCCAAGGGCTGAAGCCTTTGAGTCCTGTTTTTGGAATTTAGTTCATGCTCCAGACTGCTTTTTGTCAGCCAGTTAAGGGGGTAGCTGGAACTTGGGACATGGGATGGAAGATTTCTGTCTCGCTACCCTGGTTTAAATGTTCCCTATGTAAACACTGGCAGATTTTTGCCCTGTGTTTCAAAGCAAAGTTCCACAGTCACTTCACTTTCTGTCCCTACATCTCATAGATTTTCTTTCCACCTGGTGTCCTGAAGCCAGGATTGCCGAATGATACGGTAGGGTGTTGTATGCTATGCCAGATGGTTTTTTCTGCCCTCTTCAGTGCCTCTTTTCTTGCCATAATATATATATATATATTTTTTGTAGAGACAGAATCTCACTTTATTGCCCTCGGTAGAGTGCAGTGGCGTCACACAGCTCACAGCAACCTCCAACTCATGGGTTTAGGCGATTCTCTTGCCTCAGCCTCCCGAGTAGCTGGGACTATAGGTGCCCGCCACAACGCCCGGCTAGTTTTTTGTCGCAGTTTGGCCGGGGCTGGGTTTGAACCCACCACCTTCGGCATATGGGGCCGGCGCCCTACCTGCTGAGCCATAGGCGCCCTACCTGCTGAGCCATAGGCGCCGCCCTTCTTGCTATAATATTAAAGCCAGGTAGTATGATTGCTCACCTGATTTGTGATTCTTCTGAATGTGCTTTCGGGCTTAGATTGTTGAATTTGGTGTTCATTTGGCGAGACAACTGCTGAAGGTATATATTTGGCTATTTTACTCTATCACTCTGTGGAGTATTTGCATTTTGGATTTGGGATTTTCAACTTGGTATGATGCAAATATTCTAAAATACAACAAAATTTGATATCCGAAACACTTTTGATCCCATGCAATTCAGATAAGAGATATACTAACTATATAACCAAAGACATAGATGTAGAGTGTTACATTAAGTCCATTTAATTAGAATGTAAACTTCATTTATGTAAGTTTTGGGAGATGAGATTGGAGTTGCATTTCAGTCTGTGGAAGACCTTCAATGTTAGGCTAAATTAAACAATTTATAGATTGTTAAGGGCACTGAGAAGTCTTTGTATATGTGTAGGTTGAAATTATATTTCAAGAACATGAATCTTTACCTTTTTTCTTCAGATTACTTGTTTAGTATTTTTTTTATCTTTTGTTACTGGCTTTTCATCTAAGCCCGAAGTCTATAACTTTTTCCTTCAAGTCCAGGTAAACACCAGTTCTACCCATTGTACTGCTTTCATATTTCTAAGTCCTTAATATTACTGTTGATGCCCTTCTTATTTCTTTTCAAGACCTATATTCTCTGCTTTCTTTCTTGCCTCTATACTTCTTTTTTTTAAACTATAATTTAAAATGACAGATTTGGCCACTTTTTTTTCCTTTTTACTACTTATTTGAAACCCTCCATTGGTTTGATATCATCTATGGAGTAATGGCAAGACCAAATAACTTAGTGTGTCCTGTAAGACTCCTGTGTAAAATTTAATTTCTGCCATCATTTCTTGTCATTTCTGCTGCTTATTATTCGCTTTCTTTCTTCCCCCCCCTTTTTTTTTTGAGACAAAATCTAATTATGTCACCCTTGGTAGAGTGCTGTGATATCACAGCTCACAGCAACCTCAAACCCTTGGGCTTGCCTCAGCCTCCCAAGTAGCTGGGACTACAGGTGCCTGCCACAATGCCCGGCTATTTTCTTGTTGTAGTTGTTTAGCTGGCCTGGGCTGGGTTTGAACCCTCCACCCTTGGTGTATGTGGCTGGTGCCGTAACCACTGTGCTACAGGTGCCAAGCGTATTATTTTGCTTTCATAATGCTAAATTATTTCTCTTTCCTTGAATACCCCAAGGACTTTAACTTTTCTCTAAGTAATAAATCTTATATAGAATACCCTTTGAATCTTTTTTTTGCTGGGATAATACTTTAAAAAATAGGAAGATGAAGCATGGAGTAAATATTTCAGGTAATTCAAGAAAGCTCCATGAAGAAAATAACTCATCCTTAACATTGTTACCTAGTGATAAGCACTGTTAATATATTGATACATAGATACAAATACAAACTGATATAGTAGAACCTATGTAAGTTGACAACCCATGGGACTATAATAAATTGGTCAACATATGGAGGTGGTTGACTTTAGGAAGTAGGCCTACTGTACTGATATGTACATGTGGTAAATGTTTGGTCTATGAAACTTAGGTCAGTTTAGAGAGGTGATCAACTATAGCGGCTCTACATTATACACACATAGTATTGATACATTTTCATTGTTTTTGCTAAATGCTTACCATTAAATAATACCTAATATCTCTATATCTTTTTTTATCTACTTTTTTACAGGGTAAGTTCTTGGAAGTGGAATCACCATGTTTATGGCATTGTATGTTTTTAAACATTTTGTGTGTACTGCAAATTGCCCTGCAGAATAATTTGGATAGATATTACCATATAAGCCGAGTTTTTTTGGCACAAAATTTGTGGCGAGAAACCCGAACTCGGCACAAATTTTGTGCCAAAAAAACTCGGCTTATACTCGAGTATATACGGTATATTGAAAGGTGGCAGGCAAAGGAGAGTGTGCTTGTATAGTAATTGTAAGGGCAAGGGAATGAAGGTGGGAAAGGCAAGGGAATGAAGGTGGGAAAGCGTGTGGGGTATTTGAGAAAGTGTTAAGGAATTTGGTTTGCCTGGGAGAGGTATCAGTTTTAGAAGATGAATGGAAAAGGTCATTTTGGATCACATTGTGGGTTGTTTTGAGTAGTTTTTAAATAAGGATTAGTAAACTTTAATCTAGTATTGAGTAAGATAAATTTGGATTAAAAGAGTATGGAGGTATAGAGATCTTTAGACTATCTTAATTTTCTGTATAGATAATGAAGACCACAAGTGGAGAAGGAAATTAATTGTAGGTAATAATCCAGAAGTAGAATTCATAGGCTATGTCAACAGTTATTTGAGTTGGGACTGGAACTCATTCCGTGGCACCTCAGTGCCATGATGTTGTGAATAATATCAAAGGGAATTAGGGTAGGTTAATCAAGAGATTACTAGCAGCTGTTTTATGACTTTCTCCAGAAATGTTCAGCACCCAGAATTGTGGGTCTAGAGTAAAAAAAGTGGATATCCAGATTGAGTGTTGGAGAAGGGTGAGATTGGGAAGGGGAGTTAAGAAGATGAAGGATATTATTGGGTTATTGAAATGGCTGACTAGGGAAATGAAAGAAGCCAGATAAAGGATATAGATTGGGTTGAAGGTTTCTTTTTTTTTTTAACTCCATGTCCTCCCGCATTGATTAGTTTTCATTATAACTAAAATAAACTGATAACCATGTTTATTACCAGATGTGCATACATTTTTCATTTGAGCATTATACTCCCCATTTTACAAATGAGGAAACCCAGGTCCAAAGAGTAAAGTGACTTGTTCAAGGTTATCCATTAAACGCTGGAGCTGACATTTGAACCTCACGTGAACTGGCATTCAGGATTTGTTCTTTGGCTATTTGGCTAAGTGAGAGATCTGATTATTCAGAATTAGTAACAAAGTTGCTATTAAGTTCAACATGCATTTCCTACAGTGACAGAATTGAACTAAAATTATAGAAGAAGATTTAGATGCTATATTGTTATTATTATTATTTTTTGAGACAGAGTCCCACTATGTCACCCTCAGTAGAGTGTCGTGGTGTCACAGTTCACAGCAACCTCAAACTCTTGGGCTTAAGCAATTCTCTTGCTTCACCACAATGTGTGTGCCCACCACAATGCCCAGCTATTTTTTGTTGTTGTTGTTGCAGTTGCCATTGTTGTTTTAGCTGCCCCAGGCTGGGTTCGCACCGGCCAACTTTGGTGTATGTGGCTGGCGCCATATATGTTATGGGTGCTGAGCCCATATTGTTATTATTAAACCCAACATTAGCTGCAATAAAATAATGTGTCACATTGTAGTGGAGTTTTATTTCTTTTATGTTTATGAATTTGGTGTAAGTATATAAGCATAAGGAAATTATTTACATTTAGATTAACGCTTAATTACAAATTAAATTACTTGACCTTAAAGACCCCCAGTGGATGCTGGAAACTGCAAACAGTACCAACCCCCTGTGTGTGTGTATATATTAGTTACACTAAAAGATTAACAACAGTAACTAATAATAAAACAGTTAGTACAGTATACTGTAATAAGTTATGTGAATGCTGTTTGTCTCTCAGAGTATTTTATTATACTGTAGTTACTTACTTTCAGACCTTGGTTGATTGCAGGTAACTTTTATCAAACCATGGAAGGTGAAACTTTGGATAGAGGAGGACTACTATAGTAATTTAAAGGTCCAGGAGTTTTTTTTTTTTTTTTTTTTTTTTTTTTTTTAACTTTAGGAGTCTTAGAGTTTTCATGTTTCATACTAGTTAGTAGTTGAGGAAATTGAGAGTGCAGAGTAGTTATGTGATGTGTACAAAGTCACATAGCTGATTAGTGGCAACATATCCTGGACTGGCAAATAAAACCCTTCCAGTAAGGCACTGTTTTTAATTGCATCATGCTGCCAACCACATCAAAACCTTAAGTTGCTTGGTATGGAAAGTGGACTAATGCTGCCAACCACATCAAAACCTTAAGTTGCTTGGTATGGAAAGTGGACTAAACAATGATTTTTATGCTTGAATATCTTGTTTCAAACTTTCATTTCTTTGTTCCTGATTTTTATGCTTGAATATCTTGTTTCAAACTTTCATTTCTTTGTTCCTTGTTTCTCCTTTTTTTTTTTTTTTTTTTTTTTTTTGCTTTGGTCTTGCTTTCAGTCCTGTCTCATTCCAGTCATTTCTATTTTTAAAAAATGTTCTCTGGTTGTAAAAATAATTGTATGCTTAAAAAGTTTGGAAAACACAGAAAACATAAAAGATAAAATTAGAATGACCAATAGTCTCACTGTCCAAATATATCCTTATCTAAATAATAGTGGTTAGTACTTTTAATGTTTTAAGTGTTTCCTTCCAGTCTTGTTTTTTTATTAATGGAAGGAGACTTCCAGTCTTTTTTCAAATGCATTTTTTTTAAGGGACAGAGTCTCACTTTGTCGCCCTTGGTAGAGTTCTGTGGCATCACAGCTCACCGCAACCTCCAGCTTTTGGGCTTAGGCGATCCTCTTGTCTCAGCCTCCCAAGTAGCTGGGACTACAGGTGCCCACCACAATGCCCAGCTATTTTTTTGTTGCAGTTTGGCTGGGCCGGGTTCAAACCCGCCACCCCTGGTATATGGGGCTGGCACCCTACTCACTGAGCCACAGACGCTGCCCCAAATGCATATATTTTGAATGTAGCTGGCATATGGCATGCCTTTTTTTTTTTTTTTTTTATGAGAGAGAATCTGACTCTTGTTGCCTAGGTTAGAATGCAGTGATGTGACCATAGCTCATAGCTCACTGTAACCTCCAACTCTTGGGTTCAAGCCATCCTCCTATCTCACCCTCTCAAGTAGCTGGGACTACAGGCATATACCACCATGCCCTGCTTATTTTTTTTTTTTTTTTTTTTAAATACAAAGGAAATTACTAATTTTATTTTTCAAGAGACAGGATCTTTTTTCTTTTCTTTTATTTCAGATTAATATTCGGGTACGAACAATTAGGTTACGGGTTTGGGTTTATTAGGTAAGATCCCTGTTGTAGTTGTCCCCCTCACCCAGGAGATATGCCATATACCCTTACATTGTGCCCATTAGGTGAGAGCACACCAATCCTTCTCTCTTCTTTTGAGTTTTTCTCTTGTGTGGGTGTAAGTTTTACTAAGGACTTCATATTAGTATTGAATAGTGTGTGTGTGTGTAGATAGATAAATCTACTTCTTCATTTCCAGTTTTGAATCCAGTTTAGAATTCCTTAGTGACATGATCTGGTCCTTGACTCTTGTTTGTTGGGAGGCTTTTTTTTTGGTTTCTTTTTTTTGAGACAGAGTCTCACTATGTAGAGTGCCATGGCCTCATAGCTCATAGCAACCTCAAACTCTTGTGCTTAAGTGATTCTCTTACCTCAGCCTCGCAAGTAGCTGGGACTACAGGTGCCCGCCATAATGCCCGGCTGTTTTTTTGTTGTTGTAGTTGTCACTGGTGTTTGGCAGTCCTCGGGCTGGATTCGAACCCACTACCTCCTGTGTATGTGGCTGGTGCCCTAGACACTGAGCTACAGGCACTGAGCCTGTTGGGAAGTTTTTGATTACTGATTCAATCTCCTTAGTGGTTACACATTTCAGATTTTTCATTTCTTCATGATTGATTGATTGATTGGTTCTAGAAATTTACTCTGTTATCCAATTGGCTAGTGTAGCCTGTTCATAGTAGTCTCTGTTTTTTTTTTTTTTTTTTTTTGAGACAGAGACTTAAGCTGTCTCCCTGGATAGAGTGCTATAGCGTCATAGCTCATAGCAACCTCCAACTTGGGCTCAAGCAATCCTCTTGCTTCAGTTTTTCTATTTTTAGTAGAGATACCGGGTCTTGCTTTTTGCTCAGGCTTGTTTCTGAACTCATGAGTTCAAGTAATCCACCCGCTTCAGCCTCCCAGAGTGCTGGGATTAGAGACGTGAGCTGCTGTGCCCGGCTCATAGTAGTCTCTTATCCTTTTCATTTCTCTGGCATTAAGTTTAAGGTCGGTTCTTTCATTGCTGATTTTTTTTTTTTTTTTTCTGAGATTTAGTTTATGTTACCCTCGGTAGAGCGCTATGGAATCACAGCTCACAGCAACCTCAAACTCCTGGGCTTAAGCGATTTTCTTGCCTGAGCCTCCCAAGTAGCTGGGGCTACAAGTGCCCACCACAACACCCAGCTTTTTTATTGGCAGTTGTCACTGTTTTTTAGCTGGCCCGCTGGCCTTGGTGTATGTGGCTGGTGCCGTAACCACTGTGCTATGGGTGCCGAGCCTTATTTCTGATTTTTGATACTTGGGTCTTTTTTTCTTAGTTCATCTAGAAAGGGTTTGCCAATTTTCTTAAGTGTTTTTTTTTTTTTTTTTTGGAGACACAGTCTCACTTTGTCACCTTTGGTAGAGTGCAGTGGCATCATAGCTTATAGCAACCTCAAACTCTTGGGCTCAAGCTATCCTCTTGCCTCAGCCTCTGAAGTAGCTGGGACTATAGGCGTCCAGTACAACGTCTGGCTATATTTTTTAGACACGGGTTTTGCTCTTGCTCAGGCTGGTCCAGAAGTCCTGAGCTCAAGCAGTCTACCTGTTTTGGCCTCCCAGAGTGCTAGGCGTACAGGTGTGAGCCACCTTACCTGGCCTATAAGTAGTCCTGATGATCATCTAATAATCATCTAATTATGCTCTTATCTTTTTTATGCCAGAATTAACAGTGACTTAAGTACCTTAACTGACTAATGTTTATGCTAAGAGAGCTGCAGCTCTCTCCTGTGAGAGTTCTTTTTGTGTGATAAATCCTTTTTCTTTTTCCAAGTTTTTCTCTTGCCTTTTGATAGTTTGACTATAGTATGTCTTGGCATGGGCTTCTTTGGGATATACTAGTTGTAGTTTGAGCTTCTTTACTTTGTCCATTTCTTTTCTCAGATTAGGGAAGTTTTTGGCTGTTATTTTTACAAATAAGCTCTCTCGCTCTTTTTCCCTTCTCTGTCATTATGCTTGTATTGTTGGGCTTGATGCTATCCCCAAAGTTCCTTAAGTTTTACTTTGCTTCATTCTTTTTTTCTTTCTGTTCATTTGACTTGATAATTTCAAATAACCTGGCAGGCTTACTTATGTTTTTTTCTACCTGATTAAGTTATCTGTTGAACCCCTCTTGTGAATTTTCAGTTTAGTTATTCTTCATCTCTATAATTTCTGTTTTTAAGTTTCTTTTTGTTGGTATCTTCATTTTTTCCATCTGTTTTCCTGATTTTGGTTGGTTGGTTGTTTGATTATCTGTGTTCTTTTGTAGTGCATGGAGCTTATTTCAGATGGTTATTTTGAATTCTTTGTCAGGTAATTCATTGATCTCCGTTTCTTTAGGGTTGGTTTATCAACATTCATTTTGTTCCCTTCCTTGGCCTGTTTGTCTGTCTGTCTTATTTTTTGCTGTTTTGTACGTTGAACATAACAGCCATCTCTCTCAGCTTTTACAGACTGGCTGTGTATAAAGAAGAACTTCACCAGAAAGCCTGGCTGGAGATTCTGGGGGCCTCTTAATCTTTTACATAATTTCCCCATTAGATTTACTAATTCTTCTTTCAGGAACTTGTTTTCTCTTACTACCTCTGGTGTCTGTCTTTGGTAATGCAGGTTCTCTCGTGCTGCGGTTTGCTTTTGAACAGTCCTTTTTTTCTCCCCAGCCTTTAGGCAGCCAAAGTATGCTAGTTCTTTGTCAGCACACCAAGACAGGTGAGGCAGAAATGTGCTTCTTGGGCAGTCCACTGAAAAGACTGAATAGAATGTTGGGTGTGCAAAAAAAAAAAAAAAAAAGAATGTTGGGTGCAAGTCCTCTTTCCTTTCAAGAGAGAAGGTGCAAACTGAACTCTTCCTCCTAATCCTGCTTAGTTGTGCTGAATTCGGGGAAGGGTTGTTGTGGTTATGGTGAATGGCTTTTCTTACTCATTAACCTGCCGGGAGTACTACAACTTAATTGTTTTTGGAGTTTTCACAAAGGCTTTTTAGACCTGTAAATTGTGGGTTGGGGTGGATGGTTAAGAGCTTGAACTTTATGTTCAAAATTCTGACTGCCATCTGTTAGCCTTTTGCTCGTTTCATAATTTGTACAGTGAGAATAATAAGCCAAACAAACATGTAATAAACTACTACTCCCAGTGCTGTGTGAATCAGATACTTTCAATAATTGTGAAGTTAGCAGTTTTGTGCATTAACTATCATAAATAAATGGCAACGTCAGCCCCTGTCTTGATCATCTGCTGCAGGGAGATTTTCTTTTTTTTCCCAAGAAAAATGTAACTCTAGGTAGCGTTTCAATAGGGACAAAGAATACAGGATATGCTTTGTATTAGATATTTCTGTTGGGGGAAAAACTTCAGATGAACCCTTCTTTGGGAAGTAATAGCATTAGGAGATATGAAGTGAGGGATGCTCATAAAGTTAAAACCAATGTCCCTGTTAGACTGTGTGTCCTTGGGTGTGAATGAGTGGTAACATTGACAAGCACATATATGTTTAGGACTGTGCTAAATACTTTATAGGATGATTTCATCTAATATAGAATTATAAGAACTTATACTTAGCATTTAAGAGAACTACCACTTCTGGAGTGCTTCACCATGGGTCAGGCACGTTAAGTGCTGCTTTTTGGTTCCTCAACTAGTTCTTCTAACTGTAAGAGAAAAAACTGAGGCTCAGACAAGTGAGGTAAATCACTTCACTGATTCTTCTGTAGAGATGAATAGTGTCAAGTGTTTTCAACCATAACTCACAAAAAGATAAATTCTTTGATTCACCTTAGTAAAGCTGCATGCAAACACAGGAAATAAATTTGCATGAAACAACACTTAACCTTAATAATGTACTTTCACACTTTCTTTTTTTTGAGACAATGTCTCACTTTGTTGCCCTGGGTGGAATGTTATAGCCTCAGAGCTCACGACAACCTCAAATTCTTGGGCTTAAGTGATCCTCTTGCCTCAGTTGCCTGAGTAGCTGGGACTATAGGTATGCGCTACCACCACGAGTAGCTCTTTCGTACTTTCTCTTGTATATAATTAAAAAAAAAATGTTAGTCATGAGCTTCTGAATTTATTTTATTGCTTTCTATTGGGTTGTAGCCTGTAGTTTTATCCATTCCTTTAGAGACCAAAGGTAACTGAACTTCCAGCTTCAGTGTTCTATTGTTTATAATCGTTCACCAGTCAGAATCATAAAACACATAGTCTAACTTTGTAGCTGATGCGTAATTTCTTGTAATATTACTAGCAAATGGATATCTTAGTACCTATTTTTAACATCTTTAATCTTCAGTATTTAACGTGGTACAATTCATCTGCAAAATACAGATTGAGATATGTAATGTATATGTTCATGTTGAGTTATATATATTCATGTTGAAATGTTTTAGCAGTAGGCGAGGCATAAGTGGTCCATTTGTGTATATACAAGAATCTTGGTGCTACAGGCCTTTTTACAGAATTTACAACTTGGCTGTAAGCAAGACTTGCTAAGATGAGGGATTAATGAATTTAGTAAAATTTAGTGGATTTATGGGTGTCTCAATAAAACAAAGCAAGCAACTTTAATTTATTGAGATACAAAATAATAAAATTTAAAAAATCTGTTTAGTGAAATCATTTTAAGCAAAACAGAAGATTTTATATTTAATCATATACATTTTATATTTAGTCAAGATTATCCTTGAGAAGATGAATAGCAAATTGTGTTTTAATGTACATTAGAAAAACTCTGGTATTTAATTTATGTAGATTTTTATAGCTTTAGGCTATAGCTTAATAAATTGACATGGTGGTTAAAATGCTTGTGATTTGTAAACTTATGTAATTCATGTTTTAACTTTATTTAGGCTATGGTAAAAAACAATAGGCTGCATCAGCCTAATATTAAACTATTTACTTTCCTTTTTTGGTTATTTTCCTTTAGGTTGGGTGGAGTACTGCTCGTGATTATTACACGTTTTTATGGTCCCCTATGCCTGAACATTATGTAGAAGGATCAACAGTCAATTGTGTATTAGCATTTCAAGGTAAGGCCTGGAAACTGCAGAACTTGATGAAACTAGATGCCTTATTTCCATTAAAAATGTTGTATTCCATTGTAATGATCTGGCATGTTTAGGATACCAAGTTGAATTAATTAGCATTTTTGTTTGGCAAAAATTATAAGAATATAAATACCTAGTACAGACCACATGGTGTTATCTTATACAGTGATTTAAAACTTCTTTATCTTTTTTTTTTGAGACTGGGTTTTATTATGTCACCTTTGGTAGAGTGCTGTGCTGTGTCGTCACGACAACCTCAAACTCTTGGGCTTAAGCCATTCTCTTGCCTCAGCCTCCCGAGTAGCTGGGGCTAGTCACCCACCACAACGCCTGGCTATTTTTTTGTTGCAGTTGTCATTGTTGTTTAGGTGGCCGAGCTGGGTTCGAACCCACCAGCCTCTGTGCTTGTAGTTGGTGCCATAGTCATTGTGCTACGGGCTTTGAACTTAAAACTTTATCTTAACTTTTACTGAAGACAATGGATTTCTTTCTAGATCTTTATTTTTGGTGATTTTTTTTTTTTTCAAATGAGAAAATAGTACTATCACAGATACTAGAAAACTATTACAAATAAGATGTAAGGGAAATAATATAGATAAAAAGGAAACTACGAAGATGATTAATAGGATTTATAGTTACATTAATTTTGTCATATAAAAGCTTCTAAAAAAATATAAAATTGTTGTCTTAGATTGGCATTATGTACAGATTTTCAAAAATTATCTCTTATTCTGGTAATTCTGACACATGCCACAACATGGATGAACCTTGAGGACAGTATGCTAAGTCAAGCCAATCACAAAAAGAAATACTGTGTGATTCCACTTATATCAAGTTTTAGAGTAACAAACGGATAGCCACAGAAAGTAAAATTGTGGTTGCCAGGGCCTTCAGGTTCTCTGAATGGAGTAATGGGCAGTTATTGTTCAGGTATTAAGTTTCAGTTTTGCAAGATCAAAAGCATTTTAGAGATGGATTGTGGTGACCGTGGTTGCTTAACAGTATGAGTGCACTTAATGGCACTGAACTATATACTTTAAAATGGTTGAAATAGTAAACTTTGTCTTTTACCACAATAAAAAAAAAAATCTTGGCTTGGTGCCTGTGGCTCAAATGGCTAAAATGGCAGCCACATACACCTGAGCTGGCGGGTTCGAATCCAAGGCTGGGCCTGCCAAACAACAATGACAGCTGCAACCAAAAAATGGCTGGGCGTCATGGCAGGTGCTGTAGTCCCAGCTACTTGGGAGGCAGAGGCAGGAGAATCACTTAAGCCCAGGACAGCTGTGATGCCAGGGCACTCTACCCAGGGTGACAGCTTGAGGCTCTGTCTCAAAAACAAACAAATAAAAAACAACAACAACAACAAAAAAACCAAACTTTTTTATTTTTATTTATTTATTTTTTTAATTGAGACAGTCTCATTTTGTCCCCCTCAGTAGACCTCAAACTCTTGGGCTTAAGTGATTCTCTTGCCTCAGCCTCCCAAATAGCTGGGACTATAGGCACCTGCTACAATGACTGGCTATTTTTTTGTTGTAGTTGTCATTGTTGTTTGGCAGGCCCAGACTGAGTTTGAACCTGCCAGCCTTGGTGTATGTGGTTGGTGGCTGGCGCTCTAGCCGCTGAGCTACAGGCAACGGGTCAGATTTTGGAATGTTTTAAAGATCAACAGGTGCTTCTGATACGTAGAAGTTTGGAAGCCCCTGGCATGGTAGATAGATTTCCAAAAACTATTGTTAAGTTTATCTAATTGATATGGTCTTGTCTAAATTAAAATGTGTTTTGTAGCTTAGTTATTTTAAAAAAATAAAAAAAAACCCACCAACAGAACAACAGTACTCTTTAAAAAAAAAGTAAAGTTTATAAAAGAAGAGACTAAAGGACAAAGATACGACAACTAAATGCAATGAGGAATTTGGTAAGAGTAAAGTTCAGTTTTGGAAGAAACTGCCAAACTATGTTCCGAAATGGGCATACCATTTTGTATTCCTACCAGCAGCGAATGGGAGTTCCTGTTGCTCTACCTCTTTAGCAGTGTTTGGTATCATCAGTATTTTGGGTTTTGGTGATCTATGTGTTTTAAAAACAGCTTTTTCATTTTATTCTGAATTTTTGGTATTAACATTAATTTGCAATGCGACTGCATGGAACTTGGCATATATAAAAAATTTACTATGTTCTATGTCAAGAAACAAATATTTTAGAGGATAAAACTTACTATAGGTGAAGATTTAGGTCCTCATATATGTTTATAGATAAAGAAATAGTATAAATTACATATGTAGTTTGTCTTTTATACTTAGCCTATTTATGGACAATCAAATGTAAGTATGTGAATTAGAATTGATTTTGTTGTATTAAAATTTTTTTTCCCCTTAAAAGTTGTGGGTTTATTTGTAGTCATTTTTATTGTGATTGGTTTTCTCTTAAAAAAGCAAGTTAATGAAATTTATGACTAATCCGTTTGTTTATTAGTGACTAGCAAAACCTGAAATGTGGTAAAAAGGGCTGTGCATGTGGCTCAGTGGGCAGGGTGCTGACCCCATATACCGAGGGTGGCGGGTTCAAACCCAGCCCCGGCCAAACTGCAACAAAAAAATAGCTGGGCGTTGTGGCAGGCGCCTGTAGTCCCACCTACTTGGGAGTCTGAGGCAAGAGAATCACCTAAGCCCAGGAGTTGGAGGTTGCTGCAAGCAGTGTGACGCCACGGCATTCTACTGAGGGCAATAAAGTGAAACTCTGTCTCTACAAAAAAAAAGAAATGTGGTAAAAAAAGAAGTGCATTCAGTTTATCTCTGTTGATACTTTAAAAATGTTTTCACGTGAGCTGAGCATAAGCTATAACTGTTACAAGTTATTGAAAATTCAACCATATTAATTAATTAATTAATTATTTATTTATTTTTTATTGTGGAGAAGGGGCGGGGAAAGAAGGCGGGGGAAGAGGTGCGTGACAGGGTTGGGCCAGTGGCATGGTACCACATTGGCTGTATCTAGGTAGATGCACTTTCAGGCCGGGCCTTGCTGAGTCGTTGCTATGCGGAAGTAGCTCGATGGATCTACTTCTAGTCAGGCTCGGGAAGTTGCACTAGGCCTCAGGCACATGGCAGGGCCCAAGAGCCATGTAAAGGTAGAACTGGAAAGGCCTAGAAGATCATCCGATTATACCTCAGGAAACAGCTCTGAAAGGAGAAGTGACTCAGCCTGTCCAAGTGCTCACAGAAAGTGGCATTCATGTCAAAGCCAAGGGGAAGTCCTCATAATGGGAATGTACCTAGAATTTCCATGCAATTTAACTCCCCAAATGATTTCCTTTATATTGTCTGATTGCTTCTGTTTGCAACTTTGACACAGACTTGGGAGAATTGGCTATGTCCTTTTGTATGTAGATAAGGAGAGATTGAAACAAAACTAGTAAATCAGCCACATTTGGAAAACTTTCCCAGACTCATTGTTCTTTTCATAAAATTGGAATCAATTGACCCATTAAATAAATACTCAAATCATCTCTTGAGGCTGTGGCTTTCAAACCCTTTAGAGAGATGATTCTGATTCATGAGGTAGGGTCTGTGAATCCTTAAAGCTCCCAGGTGCTGTGGCTGTCAAGTAGCTCATGGCTGCTAGACAGAGTTTTAAAAGCATGTCATTTGTAATGCACAGTGGGTATATCACTCAGGGAGATAAAATCCTCCCTTTCTTGTGTAGTGGGCACACAAACTCTTTTGTGGGTCCAAGATCTATGATTGCAGCAGCAGCTGCAGCAGCAATAGTAATACTTTTGGTAACTCAGACTCCATGCCACTTATGCAAGTGGGTAACTGGAGACTCAGGAGAAAGAGGGATACTCTTTGGCCATCAGTAATTTTGAGGATTTTACTTCCTATAGGTCTAGATCTGCTCTAATGAATATGACAGGAACACTGAATTTTTAAATATTCTTATTTCCAGGGAACTCTCTTTTGCTGTCATAATCTGTGTCAGTCCTGTAATGGCAGAGATGTTTGCCTGTGAGAGTTGCATGCCTCCTTTCAGGGAGGCCTCCAAGGATCTCCTTGAAGGAGATGTGTTCTTTGCTAAGCCAACTGGATCTCCTCGAAGACAGGGGCAATTAGCACTATTCTTCTATTACTACAAATGAATAGCAATTGTTCTGGGAGTGGAAAGATTAAAAAGAAATGGAGGTATGAGTGTTTCAGGAGTATATGGAATAATTGCTGCTTTGCTTGCTTGCCTTGTGGTGTAAATCACATGTTAACATAAACCATACCATATGCTTCAGACCTGCCGGCACTGCTGCTGAAAACATTCTTCTCCTTCTATGGTTCTGAGAAAATTTCTGTGAACATGTGCTATGTAGCAGACCTAGCTAGTACTATGTACTACCATCACTAACATGTGGATCTACAACATGAATAAGACTCTGTCCCCAAATTGACTCACTTGTGAATGGCGATAATACAGTTTGATACAATGGATAACAGATGGTTTTTGATGAGTCCTTTTGGGTCCCCGAGGAAGGATGCCTAATTCTGCCTGGGAGGCTGGAATGTGGGAGTGGAAGGAACATCAGAATAGTTTTCTAACTAGAGTCTAGAAGAAAGAGTTTTAGAATTTCTGGTTAAGTTCGGGACAAGTTATTTTCAGTATTATGATAATTGTATGAAAAGAACACTCACAGTATGCTTTTCATATGCTCTGAGATTCTCAAGAAAGAATGAGCTTAGCAAGAATAGAGAAAACTCCTTGCAGTGGAATGCGTTTAAAAGAACGACTGCAGGGCTGAGTTGTAACTAAATACAGTTTTGGTGAGAAAGATTGCAGAGGAGACGACCATCTGTTAATTTGTGCTTTCAGTCTTCTGAATTTTCAACAGTTTAAAGCACTGAATTACTCTCCCCTCGAATAGTCTATGTCTGTGGAAATTTCTAGATTGGTAACTGGGAATTTCCAGGCATGCTTCTAAGCTTCTGAAAAATAAGGGCAACATCACCACCTTTTATGTCTTTCTGTTATTCTGTCTGATTTTCAGTTGCAAACGATAGCCATCACCTTTTAAATAATCTGAGACAAAAAAGCGAATTATACCTGAGTACAGTTGTAATCCCAGGATGGATGATAGTTTAGTTTATGTTCATATTATAATTTCCTCTTCTTTCCCCCTCTCCTACAATTTCCCAGTGAATTTTAAATTATGATTTACCTTTTCTGCTACCACATATAGAGATACTGAATTCCAGTCCCAGCTCCTCCCCCCCCCAGACCTAATCAACAATAATGCAATCAATCTTTCACCAGTAAAAATCACACATTCTCATTAGTTTGAACAGCAAGATCTAAAATACAGAGGGTGCCAAAAAAAGTATACACATTTTAAGAAAACTATTAGATTTGTGATACTCAAGTCACATTTGACTTCTGCAATTACAAGAGGTGCTTGCCATGGCTTGTATGCATCTTGTTATTGGTATATGTTGAATATTATAATTTTAATACAGTTTTTTTTCCTTTCTCAAAGTGTGTATACATATTTTTGGGCACATTCTGTATGGCTAATGTCCCGGGAGGGTTGACAAATCTAGCTACACTGAGGCACTCAAATAGCTATATTGCATTACATGATTTCATTGACCTGGCTTGGCCAGGAACTCTATTTTTAGGCCAACCATATAATTGGTTATGTATAAGGAGGAAGCACATTGACCTGAGGCTTTCAATGTCGAATACACACCCACCGACACCAAAACCATGTGTGGAAATCAGTCAATTCCTGCTGGAGATTCTACTCAAACCTGAGTCACCAAGAGTGACATTACTTTGTGATCCTATAGCACGTGTTTTGGGAGCAAAATTTTAGCCTGTATTAAGGCAGAGCTTTGATATCATCAGACCACATTAAGTACGTCACATCACACAATTATTAGAGACATATTAGATGGTGCAAAATATGTAGTTTGAAGCTGAACAGTATACTCTGAGGAAAAAATGGTTTGAATTCAATGAATATCTACAAATGTACTTTCTCACTCTGTAACTTTGACCAATACAATTTTGGTACCTTTGTATGAAGAATCCTCTGCAGCTATTATATCATAGTTCCCAAGAATATACATTAGAAAGAAACTATGATGATGAAATAATGTTAAGGATAATGAACTTTATATGACATGTTTATACATAGAAAAATAGCCTGGAAAGAAACACATCAGAAGGCATATGGTGGCAATTTATGAATTAGTGTGAATTGTGGATAAATTATTCTCTAATTTTCTTTGTCTTCCAAATTACCCACAGTAACTTGTATGACTTTCATAACTAAGAGAAACCTTATGGACCTTATCAATATTCTAAAAGACATTCAAGTAGTTGTGATCAAGCATGTACAATTAGATTTCCAAAGGAAAAAAAAATCAGACTATTAAAAATAATTATTTGGAGTCTACCTTTCAATTACAAGATTGATTGAATTATTATTAATATTATTATTTTTTACAATCAGCATGTCTTGTTATATCACCCAGGCTTGTCTTGGACTTCTGGCCTCAAATGATCCTCCTGCCTCAGCAGCCTAGCCTGCCGAAGTTATATGTTTCAACCATCTTACCTGGCTTTGATTTTTTCTTTTTTCTTTTTAGCATTAAAAAAATTTACTTTTGGGGGGGATAAGATGCTGATTTTTAAATTTTCCAGTGACCAGATATTACATTATTGGGTAGCTTAGCTCTTACTGGAGTGTGTTTCAAACTTTGATAAATCCTTAACTGTTTATTACTGACTATATATCCCCAACATCTGGGATAGATCCCATGTCAAGTATTTGTTCTATTTACTAACCTGATATTTAGTCTGTAAAATACGATCACATGAGTAATCTGAAGATGAAGGATCCAGATTACTTTTTAACAACCCCCCCCCCCTTTTAATTATAAAAAAGAAATGCTAGGACAGCGCCTATGGCTCAGTGGGTAGGGTGCCGGCCCCATATACCAAGGATGGTGTGTTCGAACCTGGTCCCCAGGCCAAACTGCAACAAAAAATAGCAGGGCATTGTGGCAGGCACCTATAGTCCCAGCTACTCGGGAGGCTGAGGCAAGAGAATCACCTAAGCCCAGAAGTTGGAGGTTGCTGTGAGCTGTGATGCCACAGTGCTCTACCGAGGGTGCTAACGTGAGAATTTGTCTCTTAAAAAAAAAAAAAAAAAAAAAAAAGAAGAAGAAGAAGAAGAAGAAAATAAATGCTAGCTGGGCATGGTAGGGAACTTCTATAGTCAGGCCCAGCTGCTTGAGAGGCTGGTACAGAAAGATTGCATATAATTTTAAAGATCAAACATGTTAAAAACCATTAAAAACAAAACAAAACACCTTGCATCCACATGAGCATCTAGAATCCCACTGCTCAGACAGGACCAGGGTGAACAGTTTAAGCCTTGTAGACCCTGTGGCCCGCCAGCTCATGTGGCTACTCACCCTCTCTGTAGTGGTGTTTTTTCTCTGTCAGCTCCTCAATCAGGAGAAAGTGCCACTACTGGTAGCTTCACCCTCAGCTTTCCAAGTCTGTCACCTAAGTCTTTCTCGAGTTCTTTTATATCCCTGAAGGAGAGAGCACACCCTGCCCTGGCTGATCCATTATCTCTGATCATCTTTTTTTCACACCTTTGTTAATTACAGTTCAGGAAAAGGCCCATGGCACATTTAGTTCTGAATCTATTATGTAGAGTCAAAAAGCAATCATTGTGGGTTATCCAGTTTGGTTCAAGCTTCCAAGTTAAAAATTTTATTTAAAAGATTTTTAACTGGCACATAATAATTATACAATCTATGTATATATAGTGAAGTTGTGATACGTATAATATATAGTGATCAGATCAAGGTAATTAGCGTTTCCATCATCTCAGACACTTACTGTTTCTTTGTGTTGGGTACGTTCCATATCCATCTGCTAGCTATTTGGACACATAGCGAAGAAGACAACATCACTTCAGGGATACTCCCACAAAATGTGTATAAGCTGAATCTAATCAGAGGAAAATACCAGAAAAACCTAAGCTCAGAAACATTCTAAGAATAATTGGCTTGTGAGCGGCGCCTGTGGCTCAGTGAGTAGGGCGCCGGCCCCATATACTGAGGGTGGCAGGTTTGAACCTGGCCCCAGCAAACTGCAACAAAAAAATAGCTGGGTGTTGTGGCAGGTGCCTATAGTCCCAGCTACTTGGGAAGCTGAGGCAAGAGAATTGCCTAAGCCCAGGAGTTGGAGGTTGCTGTGAGCTGTGATGTCATAGCACTCTACTACCCAGGGCAACAGCTTGAGGCTCTGTCTTTAAAAAGAAAAAAAAAAAAGAATAATTGGCTTGTATTTATTGAAATGTCAAGGTCATAGAAGGTGAATGACCTACTGTTAAGATGGTAGAAGCTGTGACATGATGACTCAATCTGGTCTGTGACCTAGGTTTTCTGTTGCTTTAAAGGATTATATCACTTAGAATATTGTATCAATGTTAATTGGCTGATTTTGATAATTCTACTGCAGTTATGCAAGAGGATTCTCTTATTCTTGTTTTTAGGACTATGGGGATTTTAGACACTAATGTGTTAAAGGGCATCTTGTCTATAACGTACTTGAAAATAGTTTAGAGGAAAAAATGTGTATATATACATAGAAAGAAGAATGTGGCCAGATGTTAACATTCTGGGAATCTAGATGAAGAGTATTTGGGAATTCTTTGTATTTTTCTTGTAACTTTTCTGTAAGTCTCAAATTGTATCAAAGAATGCTAAAAAAATAACTAAAAAGAATTGGTTCGCAGACAAACTTTATGGATATCTGATAGAAAGTGTAGGGCACAAATGTAGGGGAAAATTACAATGGGAAAAACAAAATGAAGAGCTGGAATCAAAAGGTCTATAAACTCTGGACTACAGCAGCCCCAAACTCTTGGGTTCAAGCAATCCTTCTGCCCCAGTCTCCCAAGTAGATGGGACTACAGGCACAGGCGATCCTGTCCCACTAATTCTTCTATTTTTTCTTTTTAGAGATAGTGTCTCACTCTTGCTCAGGCTGGTCTCAAACTCCTAACCTCAAGCAATCCTCCCTCCTTATCCTCTCAGAGTTCTAGGATTAGAGGTGTGAGTTACCACGCCTGTCCCTGTATTTCTTTATATTTGTAAAAAAAGTTTATAAATACTTCTAAAAATAGGATAACCAGGGAGGAGAATGATGCCTTTGTATACAAATAGAACAAGAAGAGTGAAATGAAAAATACCTTGTTTGAGGAGCTAAAAGAAGATCTTTTAAAGTAAAACATTGTGAGTGGGACAGAAGGTTGCTAGAAATGAGGCCAGAGGTAGGTAGGCATGAAAATGTTATTATTAGTTTTATTTTACTAATTGACTAATGGGCATTAAATGACTTGCCCCAGGTCTCTCTAGTAAAGGTTGGGAGATGTTTCCCAAATCCTGAGTTCTTGACTAGGGAGCTATTGGGTAAGTGGGCACTATGTCAAGGCCACCATCCTCTTTCTTGTACTACATCCTTCCTCCTGGTTCATCATCCAGACCCAGAGTTATGAACGCATAAATGTATTCATTCAATGAGTAGTTATTATTCCTCTGGTCAGGCTCTGTTCTCAGTACAAGATAAAACGGGGAATGAGTTAGATACGACCTCTTTTCATAAAAAGCTTACATTTATATTTTAGTGGGAGCATTAGACAGTAAGCAAAACCCCAAATACTTTGACATGATGATTGTACCTTTGGATAAGTGCCAAGAATGAAACACAGGATGATATTATTGGACAAAAGATGCCCCATGATCATATCACTGTATGCAGCTATGATTTAATAAAAAAGAAAAAAAAATGTAAGTTTTCAGAGACAATCTTGTGGAAGAGGTTTCATTTGACTTGACATCTGAGTAATGAGAAAACAGATGAAAGGGTTTCCCGGGATACAGGACTTTCAGGTTGAAAAGTGGGACAAGCTCGGCATACTGAGGCATTAGACATCCTAGTACATGGTTGATGTGCTAAATTGTGGATGAAAGCTTTGTTTTAAAATAATCTAGTCAGGAGATGGTGAAGCAGAGGATGTGGTTGAAAGAAAGATTGCCCATATGTTGATTAGTGTTGTGATGGGTAGTGGGACTCATTATTCTAGATTTGCTGTTTAGAAGCTCAAAAATATAAAAATAAAACAATTATTCTGGTTTCTGTATGGAGAATAGCTGGTAGGGGTTAGGAAGCCAGATAGGAGGCTAGACCAGTAGCTTTGGGGATATAGTCGTGCCTTGCACTATATAGGGGTGGAAGTGGTGCTAAGTAGGAAAATGTGGGATATATTTTACATAGAGAGCAACGAAGGGGATATGGGATTTTTGGAGAAGTGTGTATTTAGACCTCTTGGTAGGTAAAGAGGATCTATATAGACCTCCTGAGATCTATAGGACCAAGGGTGCCCTGCTTTGGTACTGTCTTGAGCAATGGCTCCACCTGGGAAGAAGGATGGATGGATGGGCACTTCATTTTGGTGTTGCCTTGCCGTTAATCCTATCCCAAGCAATGGATACACCTGGGAAAGGAGGGAATGAATGGTTTATCAATCTGGGAATTCTGTTCACCCCCATCCAGGTGGGGTTTTGGAGAGGGACTCCTATATATATGTGAAATGGAGGATACCTCTTGATCCATTAGTAACATCCTGCACCTCTCAAGAGCACTCTGTCCCCAGTGGGCCTATAAAAGGAAACAACCTGAGAGAGTCAGTGACTAAGGGTGTGAGTCAGTCAGGCCATCTTTCCTCGCTCCCAGGGACAGACCCATTCCATTATATAATAAAGGGAAGCTTAGGTGAGGCTATTTCCTGCCAGTGGTCACTCTGTCATAATGGCCTTGTAGTGATTCTTCTTTCCCTCCTAAGGAGCCAGAGAACCAGGAGGCTGGACTTGACACTTTGGTGTGTCTGGTCATTCTTCGGCCAAGAGCCCACCAAGAACTGAGGGCAGACTGGCACCCTGGCACTTTTAACACGAGGAGGTCGGCAGAGAAGTTTGCAGAGGAGATTGAAAAGGAACAGTGAGAGAAGATAAAACAGCGGAATGTAGGGTTGGTGAAAACTGAGATGGTAATAAAGTGAGCCAGAGACAATGGCCAAATGTTCAAGTGTCATGGAGAAACCAAATGGAATGAGGTCATATCCTTGATTCTTGGGGGAAAATTGGACTGGAAAGAGGTGGGGGAGGGGCAAGATGCAAACAGAGGTTATGGACAGGTAGGACTCTTGAAAAGTTTTATGGCGATTTGAAAGGGGTCGTTATTATTTTGTTTTATTTTATTTTTTAATTTTTGAGACAGTCTCACTCTGTTGGCCAGGCTAGAGCACTGTGGCATCAGCCTTTGCTCCCAGTAACCTCAAACTCCTGGGTTCAAGCAATCCTCCGTTGCAGCCTCCTGAGTAGCTGGGACTATAGTTGTTAGCCATGAGAACCAGTGGATTTTTCTATTTTTAATAGAGATGGGTATCCTTCTTGCTCAGGATGGTCTCAAACTCCTGAACTCAAGGGATCCTCCTGCTTTGGCCTCCCAGAGGCTGGATTAGTGCTAGGATTACAGGTGTGAGCCACTGCACCCAGCCTAGAAAGGGCCTAGATTATTAAATTAGGTCAAAGGAGAATTTTTAAAAGATGGGAGAACATTTTATGTAAAAAATTGTATGTGTATCTTATTAAAGGAGGGAAAAAAAGGATGGCGTGGTGGCTCAAGCCTGTAATCCTAGCACTCTGGGAGGCCCAGACCAGTGGATCACTAGAACATAGGAGTTCGAGGTTGCTGTGAGCTTTGATGATACCATGGCACTTCACCAAGAGTGAGACTCTGTCTCAAATAAATAAATAAATAAAAATAAGGATAAAATAAGAAAAGGCAGAAAATATGGGAAATACTAGTAATCTGATGGAAATGACATAGTACAGAGGGAAATATTGGTGATGAAAAGGTAATTACAGGGGTGAATTCTGTAATTGAGGAGAGATTGCCTTTCAGAAACAAATAGTGACATTTCATTGTAGGAAGGTAGGGTAGTGTAGGATGAAATCATCAGTCAATGAGTGATATATGAAAATGAAGAAGTTGTAAATACCAATCCTGATGCGTGATATTCTATTGATAGCACTAGATTTCTTTCTCTCTCTTTCTTTCCTTCCTTCCTTCCTTCCTTCCTTCCTTCCTTCCTTCCTTCCTTCCTTCCTTCCTTTCTTTTGGTGCCATGATTCAGATCTGGATTTATTGTCATCTTCAATGCTTTGTCAAGAAATCTCATGTGCTGTTCTAGAAAATGGAGCACTGAAGTGCTGAGGTTCTTCCCAACCTTTGATTTGCACCTGGGGAGCTTGTTCAAAATACCAATATCCAAGGCTCACCCTGACTCTACTGAATTAAAATTTAAATGATCAGTTACCTTTAGATCTGTATTGTTTAACAAACTCCCCAGGTGGTTCTGGGTGTGAGAACCCCGTCTTACAAAGATTGTCAGAAGAAATGGGGCACTATCTAGGGAGCCTGGATGGGAGGGAGGTGATGGGAGGTACTGAGGATACTAACAGAAAGAAGGAAACCTGCTCTGATTGTTTTAGGTTACCATTCAGACTTCTTTCAAATTATGTGTTCCTCGGGTTAATTATACTCCTTAGTTTGTGGCATACTATTTATTGGCCCTTTCTCATGCATTCGTGCACCCTTGTTTTGTGTGTTTGTGTTTTAACTTACTTAAATGATGTTGTGAGAGAAACACACAAATCTTATTTTGTGTCTAACTTTTCTTTTTAAACACAGAACTGGATTTTAAGGTCTATGTTTCTATGTACATTTAGTTCCCCACTTCTTCTAACTGTTGAATGTTAGGTAGTAGTTCAAGAAGTCAGCGAATGGACTGAAAGTTGCTTCTCCACTCCCCAATCATGGACATCAAATTCCATCATCATCTTTGAACGTGTCTCCTTTCGGATGCATGAAATTTCTTAGGGTGGACTTTAAGGAACTAACCTGCAAGGGCATAGTGCATATATTGATTTGGCCAAGAAACTCTTAGATTGTCTTCTGGAAGGCTGTAGCAATGTACTCTTCTACCAACAGGCACGAACATTTCTGTGTATCCCCCAAACTTGGCACTATCCAACTTTCTAACTTTTGCTTGTCAATAAGTATAAAATGTTATTTCACAGACTAAAAAGAAAAAAAAAAAAACAACCTTGTATCCCACTGGTTATTAATGAGTTTGAACATGTCTTCATGTATTTTCTGAGAATTATTCATATCCTTTGCCTATTTACTATTTATCGTTGATCTGCAGTGATTCTTTGCAAATCACAAAGAATAATGATTAAACAGCCTCTGATGTGATTCTAGGACAGCTAAAGTTTCTGAACTATTGTAGAGGAAAACCAAAATACATTGTGAGGCTATCATAACAAATAAGAAATTACACTGTTGAGAAGCTCAACTATCGGCCAGACCTAGTGGCTCATGCTTGTAATCCTAGCCCTCTGGGAGGCCAAGATGGGTGGATCACTCGAGCTCAGGAATTCAAGATCAGACAGAGCAAGAACAAGATCCCATCTTTACTAAAAATAGAAAAACTAGTCCCCGGTGGTGCCCATAGCTCAGTGGGTAAGGGCACCAGTCACATATACCAGGGCTGGCAGGTTTGAACCCAGCCCAGGCCTGCTAAAACAACAATGACAACTGCAACAAAAAAAATAGCCAGGCATTGTGGCAGGCACCTGTAGTCCCAGCTGGGAGGCAGAGGCCAGAGAATTGCTTAAGCCCAGGAGTCTGAAGTTGCTGTGAGCTTTGATGCCATAGCACTCTACCCAGCGTGACAGCTCGAAACTCTGTCTTAAAAAAAGAAGAAGAAAAAGAAAAAGAAAAACTAGCTCCCATGTTGTGGCAGGTGTCTGCAGTTCCAGCTACTGGGGAGGCTAAAGCAGGAGAATTGCCTGAGCCCAAAAGTCTGAGGATGCTGCAAGCTATATCCCACAACACTCTATTACTCTGTCTCAGAAAAGAAAAGCTTGACTATCTTTCTTCTTCTCTTTTTTTCCATGCTATTTCTTGTTATCAATAGTATTTTATATGTCTGGACCACATTTCAAAATCCTATTAATTATTTATTTATAGAAACTTACATCTTTTTTTTTTTTTTTTGAGACAGTGTCTCACCATGCTGTCCTCAGTAGAGAGCTGTGGCGGCACAGCTCACAGCAACCTCTAATTCTTGGGCTTAAGGGATTCTCTTGCCTCAGCCTTCCAAGTATCTGGAACTACAGGTGCCCACCACAGTGCCCGGCTATTTTTGTTGTTGTTGTTGCAGTTATCATTGTTTAGCTGGCCCAGGCCGGGTTTGAACCCGCCAACTGTAACCACTGTGCTATGAGCGCCGAGCGACCAAAGTTACATCTTAAATACTAGAACACATAACTTTATTATATTCAAAGTTAAACTAATCTAATTTCTATCTCATTTTTTATGCTCAAAAACATTGGGAATCTAAATTTTAGATTTTAAATTTACCATATCCATCATTCATCTTTTATAATTCAGTTGCTAAATTATTTAGTCTCAGTTTATGCATGTCTAATTTTTTTATATGAAGAGTGAAAAATCTAACAAGTTCACTAAACTTTCAATACAATTTCTTGAAATATTAGCATTAGAGAAATTAATAGCAGAACAACTCTATGTTTCTCTTTCTCTGGTGCAAGCTCTCTATCAGAAAGCCAAGAAACACGTCTATTTTTTAAAAATTTTAATTTATTTATTTTTATTGTTAAATCATAGCTGTGCAGTCAAAGGGTACAATGTGCTGCTTTCATATACAATCTGAAGTATTCTCATCAAACTGTTCAACGTAGCCTTCATGGAAGAAACAGGTCTTTAAAACAACCTGTCATTTCCCTACTGGTTAACACCTCAGGCTCATATTCCAGTGAACTTTTCATGGTGATAATTAGGTATGACCTTGCTGAGAGAAATGCCTGGAGATGTGCATGTACATTTAATGTCAGCAGATTTTTAAAAAATTTCCCACTACTTTGCAAAATAATTTCAGACATATGATAATTTGTCTTTTTATTTTACTAATCTCCATTTGGCTGTACAAGGCTGGCCTCAGGTAAACTCTGATTGATGCAAGTAAAATTTGTGACACCATATCCGCTTTTTGATTTTTTACATCTGTTTGGGCCTGCTGGTATTCCAATGGTAGGACTCTCCCACCTGCTCCTGCCCTAGGGCTGTGCCCTTTTCTCCAGATTCTTGGTTGCTGTGCTCTGTAAGTCAGGATGGCCATCCTCCCCTTGCCCTTTCTGCACAAAAATTAAGTGGTAGGGTCTTTATTTCCCTAAATTGATAGAGTCTTTATTTTCCTAGGGTTCTGATCTGCTTACAAAAGTGTTAAAGGATTTAAGTAGAATTAATCAGTCCTGACTGTTTTCAGTTTGTGATTTTCACACTTGTTTTAGGAAAAACTTCCTTTGATAAATAAGTAAAACAAACTAATGCAGAATTCAGTTACTCCTTTGGAAGGAAGGTTAGTTTTGGAGCTCAGTCAGTTGACCCCTTTCTCTAAAGGTCTCTAAGAGGGGATCTGCACGGATGGATCTCTCCCTGAGTGCACGCTGGAAACACGTGGACAGCACTGCCCACCGTGCTGATGCCACGACCTCATTCCCAGAAATCCTGATTTAATTGGTCTGAGCCTGGCCATTGGCAGTTGTAAAAGCTCCCAGGTGTTACTAATGTGGTTCTTCCCCCTTTATCCTGCTTCAGAATCACCTGGAGGACCTGTTAGACCAGGGTTACTGGGTTCTGCCACATCGTTTCTGGTTCATTAAGTCTGGAATGGGGTTTGATGATTTGCATTTCTAACAAGTTTCCAGGGAATATTGATGCTGCTGGTCCAGAGACCACATTTTTGAGAACCATGGCTCTAATGAAAATTTGAAAACCACTGTTAGGTTGAGTTTTTCCCTGCCTGGGAAATACTGTTATTTCCCCTCCTTAAAAAATACTCTTAGACTTCAGAATGATTAAGATTATTTTCCTTAATGCACTTTATCAGTCTGTGAAAGCCTTTCTGTTTATATCTTGTTTCACTTTTTTACTTTTTACCTCAATTCCCCATCACTTTTCTTGTTCTCTCCTCACTAACGGCACTTCTGCTAACTCATTTGATATATTACCTTTAATAATTATATGGAAATAAACACATTTTTGAATATCAATTGAAGTGCCAATCCTGATAATTAACAGTCACAGAACCTTTGTGCTAAGGAGAATTTTAAATCTGGAATGCTTTGGGGGGAACCATACGTTACAAGAAGACCCTATGCTGCTAAGAATGTCAAATAAGAATCACTGTATTTATTATTATTTAAATAAATAATATAATGAAATCTTTCCTAATAAATAATAATCAAGCTTGCTTTTTTTTGTAGTGATCCTTATTTTCTATAAAGCGGGAAATTTCTTTACAGCATTTGTTATTCTTTTTTTTTTTTTTTTCTGAAACAGAGTCTTAAGCTGTTGCCCTGGGTAGAGTACCATGGCATCATCATAGCTCACAGCAACCTTCAACTCTTGGGCTCAAGTGATCATCTTGCTTGAGTCTCCCAAGCAGCTGGGCATGCAGGTGCCTGCCA
>CAUYPK010011854.1:0-26527 GCA_963574355.1 Loris lydekkerianus | reverse complement strand
GAAAAACATACCATGCTCATGGCTGGGAAGAATCAACATTGTTAAAATGTCCATACTGCCCAAAGCAATATATAATTTTAATGCAATACCTATTAAAGCTCCATTGTCATACTTTAAAGATCTTGAAAAAATAATAATTCGTTTTATATGGAATCAGAAAAAACCTCGAATAGCCAAAACATTACTCAGCAATAAAAACAAAGCAGGAGGAATCACACTACCAGACCTGAGACTGTATGGTAAATTAGTTCTTTATCAAGGAGGCAGGAATCATCCCAAACAGGTGTGAGCTATTGCCAGTTCCAGGCATAACTTTCTGCATACCCATGGGTACAGACCAGAGGAGTCTTCCTGGTTTGCCTGGTGATCCCATCAGCCATGTCCTGAGAAGGTGAGGATGCATGTTTCCATGCAGAGAAGGATTCTTGACTTTTCAGGCCATGGTGTACTTACTACCTCAGGGTACCTGTTCCCTGATGACTCAGGTATTCTGGGCTCTAAATCTATTACTGCTCTTTTTTGGTGGATTACATTCAAAAATATTCCTGGAGAACGTAATGGCCTTTAGTTTGTACTCTAGGTAGTAAATCATGTTAAATAAACATTGTTGCAGCTTTCAAATCATTCAGGATTGTCAAGCACTCCTATCTAAACTCTGTCTTAGGAAGCAAAATGCCTTGTGAATCAGTGTTGAGTCATCCATTTCCACGGATCCTTGAAAACCAGTAATTCATTCTTACCATAACACACTGGTTTTGTGATTTGGTGTCATGGATTCAATGCTCCCAAATTCTAGTTTTACAAATTCTACTTAGAATTTATAAGAAAATAAAGAATTGAGTGCTACATTTTTTATTTTCTTTTTGTTTTAATAAATTAATCAGTAAGCATCTACAGGAAGTATCTGTTGGGACAAATGCTATTATTTTCTGTCTCTTTGGTGACTGGAAGATGTTGATGTCTCTTGGCTTTTGGCTGATGAGGTCAAAGGCAAGCCGAGGTCACAAGAAGAACCAAGAGCAAAGTGTGGATGGCTCAGTGACAGTATATCAACTCATATCCTATTAGACAGGTCAGGAGTGTTATCTTAATTTACAAAGAACAATGTGCTATTATTGTTCCTAATCAATCAGGAGCAGATTTAAAGGCCTTTGAATCATATTTTCAGGCAATAATTAGAATATAATCTAAAACATGACCAGTGTTAAAATGGCCAACCTAGGCAAAGAACATACATTTAATTAATTCGTAGAAATAGGCATGCTTTTAGGTACCAGTTGTTAAACTTATGGCCTCATAACTAGGATAAAGTTTGATACAGAAAATATGTCTGTCTCTGATGATCTTATCTTGCCATAGCAGAGGCTGTGCTTAGCGATTCACTGAGTCTTTCCTGTGATCTTATTTTACGACAAACCATAGAAGCCATGTGAAGATAAGCCTTTTGGGATATGTGCACAAAACAATACTTCAAAAATAGGCCATTAAGGTAATTGCATCAAAGAGCAGTTTCCTATAGCATCGCTTAGTAGAACATGCCTAGGTCATTCTAGGGAAGTCAGACCTGCCGGACACCAAGACGCCAGCCACTTGGAGAAGACACTAGGGGTAGGAGTTGGGCTGGTTTTCCGGGTTTTGTTTTGTTTGTTTTTTTCAATGTACAAGCAAAGGCCACTACACCAAGGGATCAAGGTTAAGGGGGAGGGATTATGTTTTATTCCCTTTCTATGACATTGATCTCTAAACCAGGGCTCTTGAATGTGAGGCTTAGCCTGAGATCACAGGCCTGGAAGGGGGTCAGGTCAAGCTGCACAGATCTTCCAGCCGATTAACCCAAGAGCTGAATTGTGTATTCCGAGGGAAGGAGTCCTCGCTGCCTGATTATTTTATTTACACCCTAGAAACTTAGTAAAATCATATAACCAAGAAAGAAATCTCCTTATCAGGGCACAAACCAAGTTATTTCTCTTGTTTGTTCTGCTTCAGTGTTTGCAAAAATCTCTTAAGAAGCTGGGAAACATTTTCTTTTGGACTAAATTAGCTTTTTTTTGTTTGACTTTTATTTTCTCTTTTCTAACTCTGTTTCAATCCTACCCCACCCTTTCTGCAACATTTTATTTTTACCAAAAACATGTCAAATAAAATGGTCTCTATTAGGTTTTCTGGTTATCATTGTTTTAAATCATCAAAAATCTGTTTTGGTCTACCCTATACATGGCATGGGGATACAAGGAAGTGGTATATCAGTTCCTGCCCTCCAGGTCCTCTGGTCTAGTATGGACATATATATATATAGTGTGTATGTGTGTGTGTGCATATATACACATACACACTCCCTCATGGGCAATCAAAATGCAGTGCAGGAATTAAAGAACAAACTAATTCTGAAGTACTGTCACAAGGCTGTGTTTGATTAATTATATAATGAATAGTTACAACAGTATTATAATGAATAGCAACAACTATTGCTTTGAATCCAAAGGAAGGCACAATTGTCAGCAGCAATCTTTTCAGGAAGAGGTGGGATTTGAGGACCCTCTTAAAATCAGTCCTCAAGCCTGTCTATACCTTAGGCTCATCACAGAGGCATTTGTACCAATGTGAGGGCCCTTCCCTGACCAGTTATATCAAAATCTCTGCCCATGGAGCAGAGCATCTGTGTTTATTTTATTTGTAAGCTCTCCCAAATGATTCTAGTCTGCAGCCAAGGTTGAGGACCTCTGCCTTAAATGAAATTTGGTTAGTAAGAAAGATGAGTTTAATATTAATAAAAAAAAAAAAAAGTAAGAAAAAAAAGAAAATCAGGTTGCTATTTTATTGTATTCCTTTCCAGTATTTCATGTATACATAATTTATAAAATAAAATGATAACAATATCGTGCATAAAAAAAAAAAAAAAAGATGAAGTGCAGAGGGATAGGCCACATCCTCAGAGGGTGAAGGCTAGGTTTTGCCTTGGAACAAGAACAAAGGGTTTGGGCACTTGTTCCTTTGAAACACCTTTATTTAATCATCTCTGCTAGTTACTGTGCTAACTAGATGCAGGAGTCAAAGATAAGAGATGGATAATGCCCTCTGGTTGTTCACATTCTACTTGGGGAAGTAGATAAACAGGGTGCAGGACGAGCTGTGAGAGTACTTACTGCTAAGGAAGGTTCTGCAGTGATGAGGGAGAAACTCTCTCAGTGACTGGGATCCTGTCGTGAGGGCTGTAAAAGCTAGAGTGAGGCTGGTTATACTTCAAAGAAAGATGAAAACTCTAGGAAACATTTATGTTCATACTATCTCTCATCAAATCCTCATGAAGGCTGTTGTTACAGACTACATATGGGGTTATATAAATTTTCAAGTGCCCTAGAAGGAATAATGAAGTAAATTAATCCTGACCAAGCCTCACACCTCCTTGATGAGATAAATATTATGACTCTCTTATTTCAACAAATTGGAAAGTGGTGACTATTTCATATAGGAGGTTTATTTAAGTGGACTTTATAATAATATTTTCATCTTCTGTTTAGAAGGCACCCTAAAGTTACAGATGACTTAAGGGGTGAGCCTAAAGTGCCTAGGAAATGGTTGACAGGACCATTAATGTTACTTAAGCCCATGGCTTTCCTGAAGCCTCAAGTTGTCTTGCATTGTGGAAGTCTTTGGTGTTTCCTTTCTGTTGATACAATTCTTCTCTCTTCTGCATGCAGAGAGATAGGAGCGCCCATACACTGGTTGTGGGACTGGAAACTAGTATAATCTCTTTGGAGAGTAGTCTGGAGAACTTAAAGAACTAAAGTAGACCTGTCGTTTAATCCAGTAACCCCACTACTGGGTATTCACTCAAAGGTAAAAAAGACATTTTATAAAAAAGATACCTGCACACAAATGTTTATAGCAGCAAAATTCACAATTGCAAAGACATGGAAACAACCCAAGTGCCCATCAATGAGTGGATTAATAAAATGTGGAGTACCATGGAGTACTACTCAGCCATAAAAAAGTGGTGGGCTAATACCTTCTGCAATAACCTGGATGGAACTAGAGACCTTTCTTCTAAGGGAAGTATCACAAGAATGGAGAAACAAATACCACATGTACTCACTATTAAATTGGAACTAATCAGTCAACATTTACATGCACATATGGAAATAACACTCATCAAAAATCAAGTTGGTGGAAGGGATGGGTAAATTCACACCTAACGGGTATAATACACACTTGTAACTTTGACTCAAACAATACAAAAGCAATTTATGTAACTAAAATGTTTCTACCTCATAATATTCTGAAATAAAATTTTTTTTCAAATTCTTCTCTCAGTGTCCATTTTACATTTTCAAAGACTAAACATCATTACTTTGAAGACTTCCCTGATACCTGGCCGGGATCTGTCCTTCGGACCAGGGGTGGCGAACACGCGGCTAGAGCCGCATGCGGCTCCCGGACAAAATGAATTTCGGCTCTTTGCCTCTTATCATTATTTTGTATACTGTGGCTCTTTGCCAAGTTTGGATTTTGTTATGCTGCTTCTGAGGAGGGACCTCTGAGGAGCGATCTCCAAGCGCGTAGTCGAACTTGTTCGCCACCTCTGAGCTAACTACTGCCCTGGGTTACTGAATTTTGTTTTGAAATTAGAACTTATTGTTTCCATAGACTTAGACTTGGAGATGAGAATCTCAACCATATATATCAATCTAGAAAAAAAAAAAAAAAAAAAAAAATCACTCATCACCCCAGCAGCCAACCAACAAACAGTGAATGGTTTCACATAACAGAGAACTCATTACTCTAAGAGGCTCTGACACAGATTTTCCTTATGTTGAATAGAGATCTGTCTCTCTCTGAAGCTACTTAGTACTCTGACATCTGTCCTGATGATTGCAGAGATCTGTCAAAGGACAGTCCTTCAAATATTAGAAATAGGCTTTCATATTTTACATCCTCCTTACCTTCACCTCTCCACTCCCGGAGCACCTGTCCCCTCCTTTTATCCTAAGTAAACATCCTCTCTCATTCCTTTAACTGGTTTTCACACATGATTTTGAGCGCTTATTATTATTGACTGGTTATCTATACCTTCCCTAAGTAGGACACTCAGAATGACCGTAGGAGTCCATGTGGGCTCTAAAGACACATTAACTTTTAAATGACCTTTCTGAAAACAAACCTGTAATATAATTAAAAGCTATATCTTAAAGCATATAATTTCATTAGAGATTAATGAAAGACTAAAGCATAACATTTTCTAAAAGCTTTAAAGAATTTTAAATGCAACATATAACAATACAAAGAATTCACTTTCTTTCACACAGTCAGCCTCTGCTGATCTTAAGCCAGACTTTTTTTTTTATAAAAAGAAAGAACCCACCTAAATGAAAAAGCAAGATAATCCAGACAGGAATTGAAACTGCTCTCAAGTAGCGTTCAGTGCTTGCATTCCACTTGAATGAAACAGTCAACACATAGCCAACTACCAACGTCCAGATCTTAAATAAATGAAATATAGACTCAGCTGTAAAATTATACACATGAAAATGAACATACAATTATACAAAATTTGCAAGCATCTATATAGCAAGGGAGTACTGAACACAGCCCAGATAAGATGAACATTGGCGGTGTTTAAAGGAACACTTCTAGGTTCTTGCCCGCTGTTCACTTAAGTTTTCAAATGAATAGGCTTTTGAAATCTCAGGTAGTGATATCATTTAAACAATTGTCTAACAAAAAATACATAGTTTTAAGATACACAAAAGTATTAAATTCATTTTATACATTAAAATACCTCCAACAAAATAATGTATAAACCAGGTGTTTAAATTAAGATTCTTCATTTGGTAAATTGGCTACAGACAAGAAAAAAAAGAAAGAAAAATAAATTAAGAGCCTAATCTTGTGGAATTCCAAAAGGTTTCTCTCTCAATTAATGTTTAGAAAAGAAAAACAAGAAAGCTTTCCAAAAAAAGAGGCTAAAATTTTTTACTTCAGCTTATAAAGTATGCTTGTTACTGTGAAAGGAATTGTTTTTAAAGCCATAAAGAAAGCAGCCAGCTGAAGTGTGACCCTGCTGAAGTAATCTAGGTAACAGATGGTTAGAACCTAATCCAGAGTTATCATGGATCAGCTGAAGAAATGTGCCTGAAAAAAATGTGCTAGAGGAAAAACAAGACTTGAGAACAGAAGAACAGGCCAGCGTCCCCTTCCCAGTTCTCTGCAACACTAAAGCTACATGACTCAGAACTTAAATAGAAACATAAAAAGAAACCAGCAGGGCCTACTCAGAAACTCATTTTTATAGAATATTTACAAAATTGTAAGGAATACATAATCCAGAAAAAAATCTGAGCACAAAGAACTTAAGACCAAGAAGGTAAAATTCAATTCTGATATAAACTTGCAAAAAAAAGAAAAAAGAAACAAAAGAATCAAGACAAAAGGAACTTTAAGCTATAATTCACAGAATGAAGAAAAAAACTGATAAGATTATTATAAAAGACAGAAAAAAACTCTCCCATTATCTATAATGGATGTATGGATGTATGGATGGATGGATGGAAAAACACTGATCTATTGCATCTGTAATCCTAGCACTCTGGGAGGACAACGTGGGTGGATCGCTTGAGCTCATGAGATCAAAACCATTATCTATAACGTGAGAGTAATGTAAAAACAATCTTCAGACCTTAAGACTATTTATAGCTTCTCACCTGAGAACTAAACTTTATCCTCACTAAATAATGATAAACTCTGAAAAAACGTTAAATATATAAAGCCCATCAGAGTGTAACAGTAAAACACGATTACCTAAAAAGTCAACGATTGGGAAATGATAAACTATGGATGATTCACACAATAGGATGTACAGATGGAAAAACACTGATCTATTACGTTTGTAATTCTAGCACTCTGGGAGGCCAAGGTGGGTGGATCGCTTGAGCTCATGAGATCAAAACCAGCCAGAGCAAAAGCGAGACCCCATCTGTACTAAAAATAGAAAAACTAAGGCAAGAGGATCACTTGAGCCCAAGAGATGGAGGTTGCTGTAAGCTATGACGCCACCGCACTCTACTCAGGGTGACAGCTTAAGACTCTGCCTCAAAAAAAAAAAAAAAAAAGAATGTTATACAACCATTAAAATCATAAAATCATTTTTATTTTTTTTCTTATCTTATTTATTTATTTTTATTATAGATAAAAATATACACCATAGAAAAAATCATAAAATCATTTTTAAAAAAAACAAACATTATATGGTGTAAAAATCCCTAATATCATGACAGGTTAAAAGAAAAATATATATGATCTGATTATGTCTCCTGTATGAAGGAAAAAGAAAATATACCAAGAAGTTTTACTGGGGTGGTAAGATTTTGTTTTTCCTTTTACTTTTTTCTGCATTTTCCTAATTGCCTTTAATGAGCCCTAATTTTCTTATGATAAAAAAGATATTAAGTTATTCACCTTAAAAAAACTACCAAATGAAATATTAAATAAAGAGCTCTGAAGCCCAGCAAGACATGAGGAAATGGAAAGTGAGAGGACAGCTGCTTCAGAAAAGTTCAGGCTTGTAGGAACAGACAAATTAACCCTGGGAATTCAGAGAATTTGAAAAATGTAGTACTCAGAACAAAATCTGAGAACTACCATAGTACACTTATGTAACATTATGTGCCGGGCCCTGTTGCCATGCTTTATATATATGAATTCATATAATCCTCATAATTCCACAAAATGAATACTATTATGATCCCCATTTTACAGACGGAAGAAACAGACTTCAGAAAAGAGAAATGACAAAGCCAGGATTAGAATCCAGGAATACGGCTCCAGAGTGAGCTTTCCTAGCCATAAGGAGAAAGAAGTGTGTCACTAGAAAAATAAAGATAACACACAGCTGCTCTAAGTTTTCACAAGGAAAAATAAAACACAGCTGATTCTGACAACTACAAATTGTTGAAATAAAAAATTACCCTCAGTAAATGAATGGTCTTCAGTGGTATGCCACACAAGAACAAAAATTATTTTTCCTTTTTTTTTTTTTTTGGAGACAGAGTTTCTACTCTATCATCCAGGCTAAAATTCAGTCGGGGGGTGGGGGGTGGGGGGGGTCAAGTAATCTTCTCAGCCTCCCAAGTAGCTGGGACTACAGGCATGCACCACCATGCCCGGGTAATTTTTTTCTATTGACAGGGTCTCACTCCTGCTCAAGCTGGTCTTGAACTCCTGGCCCCAAGAAATACTCCAGCCTTGGCCTCCCAAACTGCTAGGATTACAGGTGTAAGCCACCTTCCCCTGCCCAGCCTCACCCTATTAAACATTAAGTCAATAACTTAGATAAAAAACTAGAGGCATATTAATCAGGTTACACAAAACTGGGTAGTTAATAAAAATTGAGAAGACCTACAATGGATTCAAAAAGATCCTTAAATCAGAACCATCAGCTAATCTAAATAAGGTTACATTTACTGCTTTTAGTTCTGCTTTTAGTTTCAAAAGTCAACTACAAAAATATGGAACGAGAAGAGGGAACTCTACACTACTTTCCAGTTCAGTATGAGTCAGAGTACGGCTGGTATGAGTATTTATTTATAAAAGAACAATATTCGTATCAGAGAAAGTGACTGTTTCAATGAATTTTGCACTAACACAGCACATGAACAACAAAATTCAGCCTGGGAAAGGGAATGAGAATCACAACATAATGAGATATAGATACAGCTGGAGGGCAGGGGAAGAGAAATAGTTTAGTTTAAAAAAGAGAAGGAAATATCAAGATTTCATAGCCATCTTCAAATGGATTTTTAAAATGTCATCTGGAAGAGGAAGGAGACTTAACTTTCTGTGTTTCAAAGGGCAGAATTAATACGTGAGAATTAGAAAGCAACATGTATCAACTCAGTATGGAACAAGCGATCTTCACGAAAACCAAGCAAACTCAACCAGCCATGCAGAGTTGGAAAGCCTGCCCTCAGTTAGGCATATACAGAATTAGACTTCAGATTCTAAGTCCATAATTCTTAGACCCATCTCCAAGAAATCTTACCTGTTCTCTCTCTTCACAGGGAGTGACTGTGTACCTTAGATTTTTAAGGAGAAATGTGTGTTCTAAAAAGAAGCATGCATTTTCAGCTAGTAAACCAGAAACTCATAGATTATCTCATTTCAGACTAAAATAACTACTTTTAGAATTTATTTCCAATCCACTTTTAGAAATGTTTTACAAGGTGCTACACACTGTGCAGATATAAAAATATTCACTGTTGTGGTTTACGATATTAAAAACTGAAAACAATCTAAATGTCATTTTATAGAGAGGACTGTCTAAATGATGGTATCTGCAAAAGGTGAAATAATTATTCAGACTTTCACATGTATGATGAATATCTATGTTCAGTGACACAGTATAAATGCATGCATATGCATATGTAAATTTATAATGGAGAAATATACTCAACAAAAACAGTTTAAAAATATCTCTGGATGGTTGGATTTTAAGGAGTAACTTGCTTCTTTATGGTTTTTTACAATTATTGAATGGACTGCCTTAGTGGTTTTTACTTTAAAAAACCACTTGTGGCTTATGAATTTTCTCCCAATATTGTGAAGTGCTTCCTCAGAAAACACTCCCAGAACATTAGTAGTTCAAAAGGTGTGGTCATTTATAAAAACACTTTACACTTTATATTAAAACCATCATGATTATATAATTATCAGCGGTTAAAAATGTTTATCATAATATTCAAATACAAATTCAGAGCTAAGAAAATCTGTTAGAAATATTTTCTAAAAGACATCTGGGGAAAAAAGGATTTACACTATAGCAATATTAAAAAGAAAGAAGCCTCTCTAAGTGCTAACAAGAAAGATATCTACACTACAGTGACAAAATAAAGAGCAAAGCACAGAATTATCTTATCCCATCTTTGTTTCAAAAACAAAATTTTTATGTGAACTTTATATGTTCACATAGGTACTGAAATAAACTTAGAAGACTATATATACAGTTAACAACAGTCACATCTGTACAGTGGGAACAGAGGCAGAAAAAAGGAACAATTTCACTTTTACTATACAACCTTCTATGCCACCTAAATTGTTTTTTATGTAACAAGCACATTTTACTTGAGTCAACTTTTTAAAATCACTAAATATACTTTAAAAATAACTTAGTGAAAGTAAGGATTTGTACATTTACTTTTCACACATAATATCTAGTCTAAGACCCCTTAAGAGTTTCTTACCATTAAGCCTTCACTAAGGCAGAAGCCTGAGATTAACAAGTCAACTTTGTACATGACTGGCCTCTGAGCAAACCTGCTTTAAGTGTGAATTTTTTTCCAGGCATAATTCAATGAGCCACAGTTATAGATAGGAGGGCACACTTTCCCGAATTTATGTTCTTCAAAACAGTATGTCCTTCTCAAAATATGTATTCCATAATCATTTTAAAGTACCAATGTGCAAGACACCACATAAGAATGCATAAAATTTGGCAACATGTACTTAGCACTAAAATAAAGGGAACTAACAATCACATTTTCCTTTCATTTGACATTACCCACAAACTCTTTTCTGGTTAAATACTACTAAGTGAATAAAATGTTGAGTAGAAATTCCACATTTTAGACTGTGTTTTACTTATTATCATCTGGGCATTCACTGGGAAAACAATGTGGCTTGCTTCTACTGCAACATTTTTGCAGAGTAATTTCCAAAGGCTTTTTCAGAGAGAATAAAAGGACAGACCTCCTCCCAAATTAGGGTGCCACAGCCCTCATCAGAGCCCCAGGCAGTAACTGCTTCAGGTACTTCATTCTCCTTTAGAACAGCTTAGGGTACTTTTAATTTGAAGAACTGTTCTCTTCATCATCTGGCCACTTACATTCATAATTTTTATAATCAAAGTCTTTAATTACAAATAAAGAAGAAATAAGCATTGAAAACTTTCCTCTTCACTGCTGCCAGGCAAGTGGAAACACTAGAAATCAGTTTAGGAATGGAATGGAGTCAACAGTGAATGGCTGACTAACAACGTGCACTTCCGAAGAGCCTCCTGTGATCTGTAAAACAGAACATTGAGGAATCTTAGAAATTATCCAAGCCAACCCCTCACTTCACACAACGTGGATTGGGTGGCCCAGAGGGCAGCTCTGATTTGTCCAGTGTCACAGATGCGAGTTTAGAACTTAGTCTTCTGATTTTTCAACCACTATTCTTTCTACTACTTTGTGGTTCTTTATAAAGTAGATGGAAACAATGGAATGAAAGACTATGGAGAAAACAAATCTCCTGCACAGACTATAAATGGTCTTCAAATTTTCTAACAAGTGTAAACTAACAGGGAAAGGAAGTTCAGAACACTCCCAAAGACAAAGATGGTGAAGCTGGTGAAGCTGGGCAGGCCTGTCAGCTTTTCAGATGTACCTTGAACAACTCTACACTACCAGGAGACTCCCAGGCCTGAACCACATGTGAACTTGGTTCAACAGAAGATTTTTGTAAGTGTTCTGAAGTCACAAAGTCAGTGCAATATTCTAATATATTTGAAACTGTCAAAAAAGAATTACTCATACCATAACCGTAAGCAGGATAGTGTTGGGACACTGAGGTAATGCAAAAGGAAGGTGAAGAGGAACTGAACTGTAGGGATGAACCTGTGACAAAGAAAAACACAGGCACTGAGTGTACCACAAAGGAAAAGCGGACAGGACCTGGAAAAACTGCATAGATAGAAGAGAAGAAAGAAGAGAGATGACTAAGGTTCCTAGATCCATTTACTGGGGTCAATTTATATTTTTAAAAAAGTTGGACACCATTGAAGGAAAAAACTCCTTAAAATTCTTACTGAAAGTTAGCCACTATACAGAGTTTTGATGACAGCAGAATATCAACTGCTGGTAGGTCTACTGAACGCCATTTACAGTAGACCTACAGAATGAACACATCAATCTACAAATTAGTTTTCTCATATATGAAATTCCACCCTCCTACATCATAGGATTATTGTTTGACACCCAAACACCCATGATGGAACCTAATCCAATACCTGGCTAAGGGCAGATCCTCAAAAGTAGCATCTTAAATGACATGAATTTTCAGCTCATCAAAATGTGAACTGGCAGTTTGGGATCACTTGAGACCAGGAATTCAAGACAAGCCTGGGCAGCGGTGAGACCCCACCTCTACAAAAATTTTAAAAATTAGCTGGACATGGTAGCATGCACCTGTAGTCCCAGTTATTCAAGAAGCTGTGGCAGAAGTGTTTCTTGAGCCCAGTAGTTGGAAGCTGCAGCTATGATTGCAACACTGTACTCCAGCCCAGGCAGCCTACTGACAAACTGTCTCAAGTCTCAAAAAAAAAAAAAAAAAAAAAAAAAAAGTTGCATTTGCTTAAATGTAACTTTTCTCTTTGCCTCTCATCTATACCTCTCTCCAGCAGCAGGGTCATATTTACAAGTTGTCTAGAAAGCATAAAGGCCACTGTTGTAACAGGAAGCCCTGTTGGGCTCACACAACCAAACTGCTGTGAACTATGAGACAGAAGTGTTACAGAGAGGGCCCACTCCCAGTCACATGACCTGCTTTCACTTTATGTCAGGCCTTCATCAGCACTTTTGTGTGAGAAGAGAGGACTTCTTGTCTCTTCTTCCCAGGTACCCCTCACTCCCATCCCTCCAAGTGGACCCTGACAGTAAGTGCTGCTTCAGCCCGTTTCTCTGAAAGTCAGATCCACCTGGATGCTCTCTTTCAGATTTAGCTCTTCTACCGCTCCCTACTCACTTCTAATTAACTCATACCGTCTCTTTTATAATGGGCTTGTTGGGGTTTTTTTAACCTCTCCTCTTCTCCCTTGCTCTCAACACTATAGCCAAATGATTGAGTTTCAAGCCTTTTAAAATTTATTAACTGGCTTATCCTTTCTTCCCCCTAGTCTAATCAATTTTGGCCCTTCTCTTCCACTCATCCACAACTCATACAAGTAAAATACAAAGAGGGCTTTTCTTCAGTACAAGGATATTCAAATATTCATATGTGGTAGGCAACAGTCAAAAATGCCAGCAGAATCTATAATAAATGTGTCTGACTTTGACAAGACTTTGTCTTTGACAAGACAATTTCTTGAGGATAAGAACCAATTATATATACATATATATATATATATATATTTTTTTTTTTTTTTTAACAACACATAGCATTCTGCCTTCATTTTAAAAGGCATTCAGTTCATTTAACTGAATTGTGAAACCACAAGGTAAAGGAGAAAGATCACTAAACTGGGGCTCCACAAAAGTGAAACACAAGTTTGTTCACAAGATGTATGACTCTGGAACAATCACATTCTCTGGACATATGACTTATGACTGGTAGGTAATGAACATTTATCTGTGAGTTTGTCATTTCTAACAAAATATGCTCATATTGAATTATATGCACCGTGAAAACAGGGCCTGCATCTTACACCTTTTTTAGATCCTTCACAAAGCCCAATACCTACCTAACCAGGCAACTTTCAACTTGAACGCAAACCTGTTATGGATAAAAGAGAAGACAGGAGTTCTGGGATCAATCATCACTCCACAAATTACAGCCAACAGGTCAAAACCCTGCTTGACAAATAAGGAGCTATTTTGCAACTTGATGTCAAGGTACAGTGAACTTTACTTCACTAACGAAAGTGGTGAATCAAATTATTTTAAAATGGTACTGTTACTCAACTAGCATTTATTTTAACAGTCTCCAGTGAAATATATGGATAATTAACTGGTCCATAATACAGCCTGAGATAGCAATTGTGTCACTAGATTATCTTTGAAATCCCTTCCGATTCTAAAGTTCCTTGATTTTCTAACAGTAAGCTCATGCACCACAAATCCACCTCTCCTTCGCTCAGCTGGCTGCTGTCGTCCAGGCAGGAGTTGTGCTGTGGAACAGCAGTAGCTGCACAACACACATTGTATAGCTCCCAAGAAGTAGAAGGTGGAGAGGAAGAGGCCCAGGCGGCTTAGTGCCTTGCACAAACTATATTGAAATCACCTGAAATGAGAAGGACCACCAGCCAGTGAAGAAAGCTTTGTTTTAGGACTTGAGAACTCTGAATCGCCCAGTCCCCTTTGTCTCTAATTAGCCCTAGAGTGATAAGATGTCACCTCTCCTATCTATGGGATAGCTACAAGTTGGGCTAGAATCTCTAAGGTCTCCTCCAGCTGATATGAAGGTGTGCAGAACAAGGGGAGGCTGGCACACTCCCCTCTCAAACCAGGAGTAAGACCAAGCCCCCTTGCCATGCATTGGGGCTTTCCCTGTAAGATGGAATAGTGATTCTCTAGCAGGGGCCCTGTCCTCCAAAATAGGCCTATTAGGATGTGGGCGGAGAGCAGCCAGGGCTGTTTCAAATCACACGCGGCCCTCTCTTTGGTAGAAAGTGCGCCAAGTTCCTCCAGGGAGGGAAGAAGACGAAGAAGACGGAGACCGACGCTCACTGCAGCACAGGTGTGGCTCTCTGGTCGCCCCAGCACGGCTTAGAGGGGTTGCAGGATTGCACCCCGGGAGTGCAGGAAAGGACAGGGCGTGGCCGCTAGTACCACCGAGGGCCCGGGCCGCCGCTCACTCACCCACAGGCTGCTGAAGTAGTCCAGCCCCCGGCAGATGAGCACACCAGCCTGTGCCAGCAACACCTGCACGCCCAGGTAGCTGCCCAGGCAGTAGAGGCCATAGAGGAGCGGGCCGCCGGCGCCAAGCAGCAGCAGCAAGCGGCGGCGGCGCAGCACCTGCTCGCCCAGGGCCTCGACGCCGTAGTCGAGGAAGCAGAGGGGCAGCAGCAGCGCGGCCAGCACGATGGGCGTGTGCGCGCGGTGCAGGCGCTGCAGCCAGTGGCGGCCCAGGCGCGTCAGCGAGCTCTTGAAGGGGTGCAGGAAGGTGCCGCACAGCACGGCCCACAGCAGCGGCCGCAGAAAGGCCTCCAGAATGAAGTAGACGAGCACGGCGGCGCCGCAGCACAGGCACACGAACAGCACGGCGCCAGTGTTGTAGAAGGCCTGCTTGATGGGCTTGTCGAAGCGCAGCGCCAGCGCCGCTGTCCGCGGGGTCTCCCCACCTCTGCTGCCGCCGCCCGGCCCGACAGCGTGCGGGACCCGCCGGGCCTGCCCGGGGGAGCCCCGCGAGCTGGGCGCCTCGGCTGGGACGCCGCCGTCTGCCATTGCGTTCCTGTTGCTGCCGCCGCCGCCGCGAGGCGGTACTGGGAGCCCGGAGGGCGGGGCGGCGCGGGGGGCGGCGCGGGGGGCGGCGCGGGGCGGCGCGCGGCATTGTGGGAGTTGTAGTTCCAGGCGGGCCGCCGAGCGCCTATTGGGCCTGTGGGAAACTACGGCTCCCAAGGAGCACGCCTCCGCCCATTGGTCCTCCAGGGCCCAGGTAACAAATTTTTGAGTTCTACATCTTCTTGGAGACAAAGAAGAAAAATTTTTTAAAAAGGTCCCTTCGCTCATTGGTTAATATCAACCTGTCAGAAGGCGAGATCCCAAAGAGGCGCTGCGTTCAAGAATACTGAAAATCCAGGAGTGATTATAAAAAACCAATGCCCAGCTTCTGTTTTAATGATTTATCTAATAAATGCTTTTAAAGTGTTTGCTCTGGTGTATTTAACAGGGTTTTAAATAGCGATTTCTGTAAAGCTGGTCCTGTTCTAAGAGGCTCGCTGCTATTAACTCATTTAATCCTTAGAACAACCCTACAAAGAGGTGTTACTGTTCTCATTTTACAAACAGGAAACTGAAACAGAGTAGTTAAGTACCTGGCCACATTACATAACAAAAGGTCACACAGCTACCTAGTGACCAACGCATGATTACAAACTCTGGGAATCTGGCTCCTCAAGGCTGTACTCTTATCTACTATGCTATTTGCCCTAAGGAAGGAACTCTTGGCATTTTTTTAAATGCTCAGAGGACTGTAATGTGTGGCAGCTGTTGACAATTATCTGTGCAGGTGTCTATGCGGAAACAGTCTGAAACTCTTGAAAGAGTCCTAGATCAGAGTCTCAAACTACCAGTTTCTTTTGAGACTTGATGTAAAGTCAATTAAGCTTCCAACCTCAATTTCCCTTCTGTCATCTGAGAAGGATAATAGAAGCTCTCGCCTCTGGGTTGTTGTGGAAAAAGGAAACTCTGGGACAACAAGGTACTTCTCTTCTGTTGAAAAAGTCCTGGGATCCAAGCCTGCTACCCATAAAATATCCCAAACAGCATTTTTATTTTTTAAAAAATTAAAAAACAAAGCCTTTAGTTAAGTACTTAATATATGACTGCTTCAAATCCTGCAAGTTACCTCTTTTCTGTTTCAAGACCTCATTAATTTCAACATAATTTTTGTTTCTCTTCTATAGTAGACAAGGCAGGTATCAACCACATTTTTCAGATAAAGAAATCATTGCTTATTAAGACATGGAGCCTAAAGGATTTAGTAAATGAATAAAGGAAAAAGTAATTCCTGGCAGTGCCCATGGCTCAGTGGGTAGGGCGCCAGCCACATACATGGAGGCTGGCCGGTTCAAACCCGGCCCGGGACTGCAAATCAACAACAACTGCAACAAAAATTAGCCAGGTGTTGTGGCAGGTGCTTGTAGTCCCAGCTGCTCGGGAGGCTAAGCTAAGAGAATTGCTTAAGCCAAGAGTTTGAGGTTGCTGTGAGCTGTAACGCCATAGCATTCCACCAACGATGACATGAAAAAAAAAAACAAAACACTCTGTCTCAAAAAAAAGAAGTAATCCTTTCCATCTCATTTACAGGTTTCAGATCTCAGTTTTTCAGATGGTCTTTAGAGTTTGAGTCTAAATATTTTGCTTTGCTTCTTAAATACTTTGATCAAGCTGAGATAAGGATTACAAATTATAGTCACTTTTGCTTTCAGTGTCCATTTTACATTGATTCAAGCTCCCATTTATATTGATACAATAACAAGGCCTCTCTTTTGCCTGTTTGCACTCCTAAAAGCAAGATGGGTCACCAGCAGCTGTACGGGAGCTACCCATGAAAATCCAGCCACCGGTTCTCACTCTTGTGGCATCTGCTAAAACTGTCATGGTCTGATCCAGAAATAAGCCTCAATATGTGCCTCTAATGTTTCCATCAGCATATGAAGAACACTGGTTTCATTAAATTGGACTAAGTGATCTTCCTTGAATGAATTATCCACATCACCTGTCCACACTAGCTATTTATATCTAAAATAAAATTTTAAAAAAGGCCTCAGCCTCCCTTCCAAAAAATCCTCAGTCATTTCTTACAAGGATCCCAAAAAGGGTACCTCACATATCCCCAGAGACATGAGACCACCAACAACCACCCTGCTGCCCACAAAGCTCACTGAGTCTGGTGTCTATCATACACTTGCCAGAGCCTGTGTCTTTATGCCCAGATCCTAGATACTCTCAAACTTCTAATCTTCAGGGTGCCAGGGCAGAGCTGAGTTCCATTCAGAGATGGGTACAAAATTCTTTTTTTTTTTTTTTTTTTTTTTATACAGAAACAAACACTGTCACCCTGGGGTTGAGTGCCATGGCAGCATCATAGCTCACAGAAACCTCAAACTCTTGGGCTCAAGTGATCCTCTTGCTTCAGTCTCCCAAGTAGCTTTTACTACAGGCATCCATCACAAAGGCCCAGCTGGTTTTTCTATTTTTCAACAACAAATTCTCACTGTTGCTGAGTCTTGTCTCAAACTCATGAGCTCAAGCGATCTACCCACCCTGGGTTCTGTCTTCCTCCAACCAAAGATTCTCTTCTCCATGTTAAATAACAAAAACATCTATCGATGGATGTGAACAGAAACTGGACAGGATTGGGAGGGGGCGGTGTTAATGGTGCCTAAATTGTGTTGGAGCCCCAACTCAGCACATCAAACATGCCCTGCCATGGTGCTCTGCTTCCAAGTCTCAATGAAGGGCAAAATTGCTGAACATTTCAAAATTGTTCTAATGACCAAAGGAATAGAACTGACAGGTGTCAAACAGAATTTCAGGTCAGGAATGGAATTGTAACAGAAATGAAGGCCAGAGTAGGTGCTCAGTGATTGCTGAACAGGAGAATGAATGAGGGTATCCTTTCAAAGAAGCCTTTTTGTACATCCTACAAGAAATGGTATTGCAGCCCTGGGGATGTTTCTATGAATATTCATGTGGTTGAGAGCAGGAACAAATTAAAAACAGGGACATATGACCTAAAAACTAAATTTGAGAAAAGCATCCATAGTCCATTCAATTCTCTAGGTCACAGGACATATGCTGTTCAGTGTCTCCTCCAAAATGCAAGGCTACCTGGGTTCTCATTGTTGGTCCCACACAGCACCTCACTCCACCAACCTCAGAGACTAACAGCCTCCACAGCACCAGGATACAGCAGGGGTGAAATAGACGCAGAGTAGTGGATTGAGCTGATCCTGGAGACTACACTGCTTTTAGCCTTCCAGTTGCATGAATCCATGAGTTTCCTAATCACGTAAGTCAGTTTTAGTTCAGTTTAATATTACTTAAAAAAGAAGCCTTCCTAGTTTACAAAAATGGTTGCTGCAAGAACGAAATGAGAGGGTGTATATACAGCGGCACAGTGCCTGGGACGTGGTGAGAACCTGCGAGTTGTTCCAGGACAACTCTTCATTTTCTCCCTAGAGACGCCAAGGGGCGCCTCTTAAACAACAATTAATGTCCACAAACTCACCAGGTATCAAGATAACATTCCCAGAGATGTAACAAACCCAGGTGGGAAGATGATTCTCCAAGCATCGTCTGTATTAGAATTCTCCAGGTGTCTCCACAAACATTTACTAAGGTGTGCTGAGTCCTCAGGTGCAAAAGAAGAGACCATGTAAGATAGGCATACACATGCCTTCAGACTCCAAATCTACCACTTATTATCTGCATAATCACCAACAAATTACGCAGAATCTCTGAGCTCCATTTCCTCATCTATAAAGGGGACATAATCCTTCTTCACAGGGTGGCAATAAGACTTAAATTGGAGAATTGCATGTGTTAAACGTTTAGGACTACTTGTGGTGTCTCCCCCTTGTTCAGGGCCACCACCTTGCACAATTCCAAGGGCACAATTTACATTCGGGGGCACTAGTCACATTTTGTGTCCCCTGGAGTTGTGGAACAACTGCCAGGAGCACATTAGCTCCTTAGACCAATGACTGGATTTTGGACATCTTTTCCAGGTCTTCATAGGACCAGCCACACAGACAGAGGCATACCTCTCCAGTCTGTGCCTTCTCCACCATTGTGGTGTCTCAGCTACAAAATGCTCTCCTAACAGATGTCTTTGCCTCCAATCTTGTCTCATTACTACAAGGATTATATTCCTAAAATACAATTTTAGTAATGCTACTCCTCTGTTAAACAGAAATTGCTGGTGGGCAAAAAAAGGAATGAAAGGTTTTTGCCTGGTACATGATACCCAGTTTGACTGATACCTGCTCTTCCCCTTTGCCTATCTAGATAATTCCCATTCATTTTTCAAGCCCAGTTCAAAATTAGCTCCTTTGTGAAATGTCCCTGATCCCAGGAAACATAGCAGCTACCTTCATGTTGCACTTACATGTTCCTTTTCTCAAGCCCAACCATGTCTTATTTTAATCATTTTCACAAATATCTGAATTTCTCATTGGATCAAAACTCATTGATAAGATTATTTGCTTGCCTTCCAATGTCTTGAACATTTTTTTAATAATTAAAAAAATGAGTAGACACCATATTACTGTAGATGTTGCAAGATGTGCTAGAAAAGACACGCGCTTTTAAGGCAGACAGATTTGGATCGTAATCCTGGCTCTGCCAATTTCTTGCTGTATAACCATGGAAATTAACTCCCTGAGCATGTTTCCTCATTTGTACGAGAGAGATGATAACTCTCATTGCAGGACTGTTGTGAGGATTCTAAGTAGTGTGTACAAATAACTAGTATGGCACTTGGCCACAGAGGTTGTCATTACTTCTATTTCCCTGGGCCCCTTTACACAGACCACCTGGCACCCAACCACAATGGTTATCTTACAATAGAAATGGAAACAGTGACTACTGGAAGAGTTGTACCAAGGTGTTTGATTATCACTACTGTAAACCAGGGCTGGCAATCACAGACAGATGGGCTACCATTTTCCTTTGCTGAGTCCATAGCAGACATGATTAATCAACCACTAAGTTCTTTCTCACTGAAGCCTCCAAATAGCCTCAAACATCTTTCTCAGCAGAACATTCTAGGTACTCAGTCCCAACTGAACAAAGCAGGCAATCAAGGTGAAACTTAACTGCCTGCCTTAGTGCCACTAACCAAGGAGTGTCTGCTATGAGATAACATTGGTAGACTGAAAATGTAGACAGCTGATTAGTAAAAAAAAGTTTTGGAAGATAAGGTTTGTATGTACGTGAGAAAGTACTGAGAGATTTGTTTTTAAAACTCAGTGGCTGAAGGATAAATGGTGCAGTCAAGTCTGATACCATCAGGCCCTGCCTTTTCCCCATTGTCCCTCTTAGACCCAGGGCTGGACATGTGATTCCCCACCTTTCAGGGCAGGTCCTGCTTGGTCACTGAGCCCAGGGTGATCTTTTCTGTCCTTCTGTTCTGCAGCTAACCTTCCACACCATGCTTCCCGGTGGCAACAAAGACAATTGATCAGTTAGTGAAACGGTTCACTGAAGATTATCAGATTAATTCAACCAAACCCAGCTGAGACTGATGGACCCAAAAGAGGGTCAGAGGAATAAAAAGTAGTGTAGACACATATAAATTTTTTTAGATCTGTAACCAAGGCAGCTTATTTTTCCCTTCCTACTGGGAGATATGTTGGGAGGGATGATGGGCATCATAAGCTGAATTTTGTGATTAACACTTATGTGCTAAAAGCCATAATCCTCTGTCCAGAAAGTGACTGACCTTAAGTATCCTTCACTGGTGGTTTCTCATCTTCATAGGCGTGATTTACATTTTACATGTATCTAGAATAGCTGAAGTTTGAGGGGTAGGGGTTGGGATTTGGGATTCTTACTCCATCGCTTCCTAGACTCTAAGCAGAGGTCACTCAATGGCATAAACAACCAGTCTTCTCCAGCAAACCTGAGCAAGACTGAAAAATAGAAGAAAGTGGATGGCTTTCAAAGTGCTCAGACTGATTCCTCTTTATTGGTAAATAAATCATCTTTATTTACAGATAAAGTCCTGCTTGTTTTGAATCCTAAGTGTCGAATGTCTAAACGCTCACTGCACCACACTGATGTCACTGCAGCCCCGAGCTGGTCTCGCTGCCTGCCCTCCTGCTCCACCACTGTCAGTTCTCCTCACAGCAGCCAGTGTGATCTTTCTAAAATACAAGCGAGTCCCTCCCCAAGCCTCCTTATCCTACCTGGGACAGTGTATAAATCCTGCACTACAATTTTCATCATCCTCTATGATGGGGCCCCGGCTCACCCTGACTCACCTCTTTCTACTCATCACCTCATCTTTTACTTCTCCAGCCTTGAGACGGAAGGAATAATGGCTCCCAAAGATACCCAAGTCCTAATTCCTGGAACATGTGACATGTGTTACCTTTCAGGGCAAAACACACTTTGGAGATATAATTAAATTAAGGATCTTTAGGCGGGGAGATGATCCTGGATTACATGGCTGGGCCCCTGTTGTAATCCCAAATATCCTTATTAGAAGGAGAAAAGGAAATATTAGATTACAGAAGAAGAGAAGGCCATCTGATCAGGAGGCAGAGACTGAAGTGATAAGGCCACGGGCTAAGAAATCTGGAAGGGGCGAGGGATGGATTCTTTCCGCTGGAGCCTCCAATAGGAACCAGCCCTACCAACACCTTGATTTTTATGTCTGTAAGATTCATTTCAGACTTCTGATCTCCAGAACTATAAGAGAATATATTTCTGTAGTTTTAAACTGCTAAATTGTAATTTAATGCAGGAGCAATAGGAAACTATTACAATACAGGATGGCCATAAAGTTCATGTGGAACTTAAAATAGTTGCCTATTTTAAATTGCACATGAACTTTAAGGCCACCCTGTATAAGCCTTGTCAAGTAACAGTGGTTCTAGAACACGGTCTACTGGTCTTTCTTCTAAAGTTGTTCTCTTCTTGGAGATTCTTCTGTACACCCTTTGCCTAGATTATTTCTACCCCTTTGTGTTAAGTCAGTTCAGGCTGCTATCACAGATTACTATACATTGAGTGGTTGAAACAACAGAAACTTCTGTCTCACAGTTCTGGAGGCTTGGAAGCCCAAGATTGGGGTGCCAGCATCTTTGGGTTCTGGTGAGGACCTTTTCCTGCTTCAAAGACAGCCACCTTCCTGTTGCAGCTTCCCATGGCAAAGAGTAGAGAGGAGAAATCTCTGTTCTGTCTCTTTCTTGTAAGGACACTAATCTCACCGATGAGGGCTCTACCCCTGTGACCTAATTACCTCCCAAAAGCTCCATCTCCAATTGCCCCCACATTGAGGATTAGCATTTCAACATATGAATTTAGGGGACACAAACATTCCGTTCATAGTAGCCCTCCTTAAGGTTCAGCTTTAGTATTGCTTGCTGCATTCCTCCTTGCCCCAGGCTGGGTGAGGACCCCAACTCTGGGTGTACATCATGCCTCAGTGTTCCTTACCACTGCATTCCCCATAGGTAATGTGATGATATTTATGTTTCTCGCTCCCTAATTAGTCTGTAAGCCCCACAAGGGCAGAACTCAAGACCTGTCCTTCTGAGCACAGGGATAGGCATGTAAGTGTCCTCAATAAATATTTATTGAATGAATGAATGGTTCAAGCTTCTTGACCTTCGGGATGCAGGTAACTTTCACATCCGCTCCAGTTCAGCTGTCTCTTCTCACAACTCATCCCCAGATTCTTGCACCTGGGACTGATAAGACCTCCCCAAACTAAACATCAACCTGGGCCAGTTCTGATAACTGGGCTACCCACTGAGAATACTGCAAAATAAATAGCACAGAGAACAAGTAGAATACTAAACAAGGACAAAACATGTATGTGTGTGTGTGTGTGTGTGTGTGTGCATTAGAGCCTCTCCTGCAGAATGTGGTCAATGCCCAATTCTTTCTTAACATTCTATTCCTCAGTATTCTCAACCAAGCCCCGATAGTACTGGCTGCTCAGCCACCACATTTCTGTACCTCCCTCATGATTCATCAGGTTCTATAATGAAACTAACTATTCTTAACATATGATTTACTTGTGATTGAAATTCTTAGAGTTAGCTATATGCAATTATCCAACTGATAGTACCTGAAATGGGTTTATAGACCCCCATTTACTACTTAATAGGTATTCAACTGAAGCTATAAATGCAAACCAACAAATCTATAAATGCAAGTTTATGTTACAAATTGTTTCTCTACAGGAATTTTTACCTGACTGCAACAAATCACAAAATGATTTACCTCTTTGTCAGACAAGACAGGTTATCAATATCACTTCTATAGATTCAGAATTCAGGAGATTTTACTAATAAAAAGATTTAAAAGAAAGAAACAGAAAAAAGAAAAAGGCACCAGGGCAAAGCAAGAAGGAATTATAAACTAACTTTAATCACATCAACAGGAAGAATTTCAAACTATGTTGAGAATTTATATTTTAAAATTTAAATCTAGTTAATATATTCTGACTGTAACATAATTATCAAAAGAGAAAAGTATGATGGCAAATGGAGAGAGCAGTTATTTAGGTAGCATCTAGGAATACTGCTATAATTAATTTACATAAATAGAAATCCTTATCTGTGTCTTGTTAGTAATTTTCCATACATCTTAGAGTAAAAATTCACATAGGACAGGCTTATAAATATACATAAATCTCAAAATCAATCACAATTGAACATTAGATACACAATTGTTATAAAATAAAATATAACCCATCGATGTCTATTTAAAGGCATAGTTTTTACAAAATCATTTTTTATAGACAGTTTCAAAAAAGTATATTAATACTCCTGGAGCCAGATTGTTCCAGCAAATCAGCACATCTGTGAGAATAAGGCATGTGGAGAAGCTGCATTCACTCTTCCGGTAGCCAGGGCCTTCCATGTGATGAAACAGTAAGGATTCTAGTGACCTGGGTGAATGCCATACCCACCACAGCACCCCATAATTTTACAGCATCAGTTACTCTCCAGAAGAATCAAACTGAATAGCTATTAGCCTAACAGTAAATATCTAAGGGAAAGCATTAATCAGGCATCAGTATATTTTAAGCCAAAAATCTCAAATAGCTTGATGATTTGGTTATATTTTCAGTTGCCAAACATATTTAAAATTGCATTAGCCTAGCCGCTGCTTTTGTGAAACACAACTCATATGCAAGTCATCTATTAAATACAAAACAAAGAGGTCCAACTTAAAACTAAATAATTGTATAATTGAATAAAGGAATAAGGAATCTAATTAAATATGAAACGTGTACAGGTTACATCAACATGCCAATTACTCACCTAATACTAGTCTTGGTTTCTTAACTAAGAGTATAGAAAAGTCAAATTTGACAATGATACTTCATATGCTCTTAACATTCATACGATGTTGGATGGAGGAGGCAAGACCTAATAAAATATCTAGGAATCCTTTCTACAAACTAAATTACTATAAACTCAGGGGTAGTTTTGCATATAATATACACCATGTTTTATCTCTTGGATTTTAAAGTATTCAAGAGATCAGACACAGAAACAACCTTCATAATGACCTTCAAATGCTTGTGGGGTATATGTACAGGCATTTATGTATAAACATACACCATCATGTAGGTACCATTAGACAGATGATCCTCAACTTATGATGGGGCTACATCCCAATAAACCCATCAATCATAAATAGGAAATACTGTCAATTGAAAATATTATAAATCTCAATTTCTTTTTATTTACAATGGGTCTGATGGGCCGCAGCCCCACTGTAACTTGAGGACTGTACCAGATGTATATTGCTTTCATACCATTTATGGTCAGAAAATCCTAAGTTGAACCACTGTAAGTTGGGAACCATTCGTGTATATACATACTGAGAACCACGAAACTGTTCATTAAACATAACTGTTTATAGAACAAGGACATAAATTATACAGGGTGGCCATAAAGTCCATGTGCAATTTAGAACAACCAACTATTTTAAAATTGCACACAAACTTTATAGCCCCCCCATATAACAACAAAGTACGCACATCTCAGCATTTGGCTTAGTGCAGTGGTTCTCGAACATTTTTCCATTATGATACATAAGATACATGCCATGTCACATGCATAAAACACTCCCATGGGTGCAGCAGGTTTTGATAAAACTTTAAAAAAAAAAATCTACAGGGAAATGAATTACTCTGAAACATTGAATACCTTACCAGAGAGAGCAGTTCAGGAGTAAAAGGTGTTCACAATCGCCACACTAAGGTAAGGCAAAACTGCTGCTTAGCAGTTTGGTACTTTACCACCACCTCTTGCAACAACTTCAGAAAATATATTCAAATGCAAATGCACGGAATGCCATTATGCCATTTATGTACAACAATTAATTGATAATATTTTAAAAGCAAATTATTCACTAACTTCAATATTTTAACAGTGAGCCAGTAGTGAGTTACTATCAGTATCCTTTGCAACTGATCATGATACTTTGGTGTGTCCCAGAACAAGGGTGGGGAACCACAGTCCACAATCCAAACCCAGCCCACTTCCTGACTTTGTGCCAAATGCAAAGACCATTCTTAGTTTGCATAATAAAAACGATCTTTGCATTTTAAATGGTTTTTCTTTTTAAAAATCGAAAGGGAAACATTTGTAATACATGAAAATTACACAAAATTCAAATTTCAGTGTCAACTGAGTTTTATTGGAACACAGCCATCCTCATTCATGTATATGTTGTCTACGGCAGAGCCAAACAGTAGAAACAGAGATTGAAAAGCCTGAAATATTTACCATCTGGCCCTTTATAGGGAAAGTTTGCTGACCCTAGGGCAAGAGCTAAGAATGACACACGACTGTCCTAAATACAGACAGTAAACTTCATTACAAAGTAGAAAATTCCAGCTAGTATGGAAAGCCACTCCAACCTTGTCCAAACTTTCTGATTTCTTTACTGACAAAAGCCAACTAAAGGTAATGCTTCTGCATTTTGTCTGAAATCATGTTGATAAATTCACCTTTCAGAATGCAGTAGAACAACAAAAAGACATTGGGCTCCAAGTTAGAAGAGGTAGACTTTAAGCAATTTGCTTTTAAATTGTTATACTGGGTTGTAGTGGCTCACTCCTATCATCCCAGCTGAGGGGTGCAGAGGCAAGAGGATCTCTTTTTTTTTTTTTTTTTTTTTTATTGTGGAGAAGGGGTGGGGAAAGAAGGCGGGGGAAGAGGTGCGTGACAGGGTCGGGCCAGTGGCATGGTACCACATCGGCTGTATCTAGGTAGAGGCAGTTTCAGGCCGGCCTTGCTGAGTCGTTGCTATGTGGAAGTAGCTCGATGGATCTACTTCTAGTCAGGCTCGGGAAGTTGCACTAG
>CAUYPK010011852.1:0-13547 GCA_963574355.1 Loris lydekkerianus | reverse complement strand
AAAAGCTTTTTCTGCAACAATTGAGAGAATCATATGGTCTTTGTTTTATAATTTGTTAATGTGCTGAATTATGCTTATAGATTTACGGATATTGAACCAGCTTTGAGTACCTGGGACAAAACTGACTTGGTCATGATGTATCATTTGTTCAATGTGTTGCTGGATTCTGTTTGTTAAGATCTTTTGAATATTTTTGCATCTATATTCTTTACTAATATTGGTCTATAATTTTCTTTTTTTGTTGGTTCTTTTCCTGGTTTGGGGATCATGTTGATGTTTGCTTCATAGAATGTGTTGGGTAGTCTTCCTTATTTTTCTACCTTTTGGAATAGGTTGAGTAATTCCTCCTTAAAGGTTTGGTAGAATTCTGACATGAAACCATCTGGTCCCAGGCTTTTCTTTTGGGGGAGGTTTTGTATGGTTGATGCTATTTCAGAACTTGATATGGGCCTGTTCAACATTTCCACTTGATTCTGGCTAAGTCTTTGAAGGTGATGTGCTTCCAAGTATAAGTCAATTACCTTCAGATTTTCATAATTCTGAGAATAAAGTATTTTGTAATATTCATTGAGGATTTTTTGGATTTCTGAGGAGTTTGTTGTTATTTTGTCTTTGTCATATCTGATTGATGACATTAGAGATTTACTCTTTTTTTTCCTGATTAGGTTGTCCAAGGGTTTATCTATTTTATTGACCTTTTCAAAATCCAGCTTTTTGATTTATTGATCCGTTGTATTATTATTCTTTTTTCATTTAATTCTGCTCAAATTTTGGTTGTTTATTTTCTTCTACTGGGTTTGGGGTTGGAATGTTCTTCCTTTTCCAGGTGCTTGAGATGTCCCATTAAGTTGTTAACTTCCTGTCTTTCCATTCTCTTGAGGAAGGCCTGCAGTGCTCTAAATTTCCCTCTTAGAACTGCCTTTGCAGTATCCCAGAGGTTCTGATAATTTGTGTCTTCATTGTCATTTTGTTCCAAAAATTTGGCAATTTCCTTCTTGATCTCGTCTCTGACCCAGATATCATTCAGCATAAGGTTATTGTATGAGTTTGCATATTCCTTTGTTACTGAGATCAACTTTTATTCCATGGTGGTCTGAGAAGATGCAAGGAATAATTTCTATTCCTTTAAATTTACTGAGGTTATACTTGTGACCTAGGATGTGATCAATTTTGGAGTATGTTCTGTGGGCTGATGAGAAGTATGTGTATTCAGTTTTGTTGGATGAAATGTTCTGTAGATGTCTGCTAAATCCAAATATTGGATGGTTAGGTTGAAATCTAAAATTTCTTTGCTCAGCTTCTTATTGGATGATTTATCCAAAACTGCCAAAGGAGAGTTGAAATCTCCGACTATTATGGAGCTGGAGGAAATCAAGTTGCTCATGTCTGCTTTTTTCTGATTACCATTTGCCTGAAATATGGATGACAATCCTTTCACCCTGAGTCTATATTTGTCTTTTAAGTTAAGATGTGATTCTTGTATACAACAAATATCTGCCCTGAGTTGTTATATCCAGTCAGCTAACCTATGCCTCTTTAGAGGACAGTTTAAGCCGTTCACATTAATGGAGAATATGGATAAGTCTGGTAAAATTTTGGGTATCAAATTTTTCAAAAATCCAGTGGTCATTTTTAATCATTTCACCAGTGTGGAAGTTGGAGTTTGATCAAAAGTTTCTGAGTGAGTTTACCTCTCTGGTGGAGGATTGTGTTGGTCATTATGGAGGATAGGTCTGAGAATGTTCTGAAGAGCTGGTTTGGTTATGGCAAAGTTCTTGAACATATGAATGTCCTTAAAGTATTTAATTTCTCCATCATAAATGAAACTCAATTTAGGTGGATACAAGATCCTTGGTTGAAAGTTATTTTGCTTTAGGAGATGAAAAGTTGATGACCATCCTCTTCTGGCTTAAAAAGTCTCAGCAGAGAGATCTGCAGTCATTCTAATATTCTTCCCTTTGTACATAATGGCTTATTTCATCTTGTTGCTTTGAGAATTTTCTCCTTCATATCAACTTTAATGAAGTTCATTATGATATGCCTGGGGGATATCCTATTGGGATTGAGTCATGCTGGGGTTCTGAAGCTGTCTGCTATCTGAATTTCAGAATCTCTAGGCATGTCTGGAAAATTCTCTTTCATAATTTCATGGAGAAGGGCCTCTGTGCCTAGCAAGCCAACTCCATCAGTTTCAGGGACTGCAATGAGTCGGATATTAGCCTTCTTCTAATTATCCCAGAGCTCTCTGAGAGAATGATCTGTTTTTGCTCTCCATTTCTCTTCTTCTTTAAGAGTTTGGGAGTGTTCAAATGCTTTGTCTTCAATGTCAAAAATCCTTTCTTCTGCTTGCTCCACACTGTTACTGAATGATTCTACTGTGTTTTTCATATCTTTGAGGGCTGCAAATTCTTGCTTCAGTGTGTCTAAGTCTTTGGTGGTTTTGTCTTTAAATTTGTTAAATTCTTGAGACAACTTCTGAGTTTCTCCTTGAATTCCTAATTCCATTTTGTTAATCTTGTTTGCCATCCAAATTCTGAATTCGATTTCTGACATCTCAGCCAGTTGTTTGTGAATGGGATCTTCAATTTCATCTCCCACATCTTTCCTTGGGGGGGTTGATCTATTCTGGTTATTCATGTTACCAGAGTTTTTCCACTGATTCTGCCCCATGATTGTTTTACTCCCTTTGATTTTTCTCCTGATGCTTTGTTGAGGACCTGTACACTGCTGTGGCCTGAGAAACTGGGGCCCTGTTTAGTATGCTGAGGCTAAGTGGTTCTTTCTAGTTTTCAGCTGGTTTCTGTTCAACCCCAGTGAAATAATTACTCTGGGTTGAATTCTCAACTATGGAGAAATACCAGCAATTAAGTCACCCTGCCCACTACAGGCAACAATTGGAAAAGGAAAATCAAACCTTTCTACAACCACACACATAGGGCAACACCTTGATAGTCCCCAGGTTATTGGCTCAGTTCAAAAGGTCGAAATCAATTGTCTCAGTCAGCACCTGTCTCGGGTGGGAGAGTTTAAGAGGTCTCTGGGAATTGAATCACAGGGGTTTGGTGACTGCTCTAATATGGCTTGCTCCAGTGCTGCGTGGAGTCAGGAGCAGCCACCCAGCAAATAGTTCAGTCTGAGAAGTTTGATGCCTCATTCCCCATCTTGCAGCTCTGTCACACCCAGTCGCTGCTAGCCCTGCAGGGCTGTGACCCAGTCAGTTGTCTGCATTGAGCAGATACTCCAGAGGTTTCCACCTGCCTAAATCACAGGTAAGTCTGTATCTGCTCATTCAGGACACTGTTCTCTACCTCTGTCCAGCAGGGGGTGGTGAGACCTGTCAACCTTGGGCACTGAATGGACGCTGGGGGTGTTCACTCAGTTCAAGCCCCACCCTTAGTTTATGTTACTGGCTGAACAGAACAACCCTGTGGGCATTTGTTTCTGACCCTGCTAAGTTCCTCTGCAGAGGAGAGGCTAATTTGAGTTCCCAGAACCTGTGCCTCAGCCCCTGTCTTTACTTCTGCAGGTTTCTACTCGCAGCATGATTACTTGTCAGCTATAGCCTCTTGGCCTCCTTTGTCTATAGCCTGATGATCCCCTGAGGGCTGGGTACATCTTAGGCTCAGTAAAGCGGTCAGCTTGATCAGCCCCACCCTGATAGTTTCCTGGCTCTGCAGGTGCGTTTTCTAGTCCCCGTGTTCCACCCAGGCCAGTACCACCTCAGGCAATCCCTTTACTCATGGGGCCTGTGTTTCAGTCCCAGGTCTGTTCTGTGGTGGTTGCCATCTGAGAGGATGCCCGGCCTCATCTGGTTGCCCAGGGAGACAGGAGGAATGGCTATGGGATATCTGGGGATGGGCCTTGTTATTGCTAAAATTGGCTGGTGCTCTTCACCTTGGGGCACCGCCACTCCGGCGTGATTCCCTCTTAGCCGACCATTGTCTCCTGACTCCTGTGCTGCAGAATCAGCAATGTCCAGCTGCAGTCCAGGTCTTGTCTGCACTTCTCGAAAAATCACCCAAGAATCTGGACTCCTGGGGGGCAGGCCTCCAGACCTCAGAGTGAGAGTGGAGGTGAATGCTGGGAGCTCAGAGTTGCAGGTCATAACACCAAGCTCATTGAGAGCAAATGAGCAAATAAACAGATACAAAGACTACCAGACACACAAGCACATAGATACAGAAACAGATGGCGACACATAGACATACAGACAACACCCATGATAACAACAACATAAAAACAACTGCAATAAAAATAGTGATAATTGTAAAATAATTGATAAAAAAAAAACAGAAAAAGTGGTATTCATAGAAAAATTAAAAGAGAAGAAAGGAGTAATTGATATTAGAAAAAAATAGAAATAAAAAATATATCTATATAAAAAGTAATAATAAAAAATTAACCAAAGCTCCTCCAAGTAAATGGTGAGGAAAAAAAAAGAAGAAAACAAAACAAAACAAAAAAAAGAAATAAAAAAGGCACCAACTACAAAAATATTATTCTTGTATGTAGAAATATACATATACACATCTATATGTATGATGTAGGGATCAACTTTCGTAGGAACATATTCATACTGCAATATACTTTCTGGACACCAAGTGGGTCTGTGACTGGTTCCTAGGCTCAAACCTGATTCAACAGTATAATCTGTTACCATGGTAACCACCTTCCATGGCCGATCACCATTTTGGAATTTCTGTAAAAGTTTGTCACCTAAGTATTGTATAACCTCAGCTGTTCTGCTCCAGACAGCACTTGCGACCAAACTTCCCACTCAGTGCAGGAGTCCACACTTCTTAAATCTTTCCACTCTGCTCCCAGGTTCTCCTGCAAACTGGCGACCGCAATCGGCTGTGGGGGTGGGTGTTGCTGGGTTCAGGCAGTTGCTGGCGGGTCCACGGCTTTAGCAGCTGTACCCAGTTCCTGTGACTGCAGCACTTGGAGACCTTATTCTGAGTTTTATCGTTCAGAGTTTCCCTTTTGGATTGGGACCCGCAAGTTCGCTGTGCAGCCTGAACCACCAACCCCCTCCAACATTCTCCAGCAGGAATATTCCTTGTCTATTCAATCCCTCCTGGTCTGGGGGAAGGTGACCGCCCTTTTGGGTAGTTCAAAATGTCTGTTTCCCGGACAGGATCCCTTCCCTTCAATTGTCCAACAGGTTGCCCAGTTCCCCGTGGTTTTGAGTGGCTCTCCCTTCGGATACCTCCCTCAGTTCAGGAATAAATATTTGTCATTGGGTTTTATCAGCATTTACAAGCTGCTGTCCTCCGTAAGGGAGGAACCTGCTGGCCAGCATAGCCAAGCACGGAAGAATCTCTACAACAGAGTCTGTGGTTTTAAATTACCCCTCATATACAGCAATCCGCCAGTTTGCTGAGCACCTCCAGCTGTCCATCCACACCAATAATCCACACACAGGGAAGGTCCAGACCCCCTTTCCTCTCACCTAATAGCTTGGGAGTGGTGGGCTACATGTCCATCCAATCCGCCATCATGCTCCGCCTTCTAGATTTAAACCTAACCATCCAACATTTGGATTTAGCAGACATCTACAAAACATTTCATCCCAACAAAACTGAATACACATACTTCTCAACAGCTCAAGGAACATACTCCAAAATGGATCACATCTTAGGTCACAAGTCTAACCTCAGTAAATTTAAAAGAATAGAAATTATTCCTTGCATCTTCTCGGACCACCATGGAATAAAAGTTGAACTCAGTAACAATGGGAATCTGCATACACATACAAAAAACATGGAAGTTAAATAACCTTATGCTGAATGATAGCTGGGTCAGAGATGAGATTAAGAAGGAAATCGCCAAATTTTTGGAACAAAACAACAATGAAGACATGAATTATCAGAACCTCTGGGATACCTCAAAGGCAATCCCAAGAGAAAAATTTATAGCACTTCAAGCCTTTCTCAAGAGAACGGAAAGACAGGAAATTAACAACTTAGTGGGACATCTCAAGCAACTGGAAAAGGAAGAACATTCCAACCCCAAACCCAGTAGAAGAAAAGAAATAACCAAAATTACAGCAGAGTTAAGTGAAATTGAAAAAAAAAAGAATAATACAACAGATCAATAAATCAAAAAGTTGGTTTTTTGTAAAGGTCAATAAAATAGATAAACCTCTGGCTAAGCTAACGAGGAAAAAAAAAGTAAAATCTCTAATCTCATCAAACAGAAATGGCAAAGACGAAATAACAACAGACTCCTTACAAATTCAAAAAATCCTTAATGAATATTACAAGAAACTTTATTCTCAGAAATATGAACATATGAAGGAAAATGACCAATACTTGGAAGCACATCACCTTCCAAGACTTGGCGAGAATCAAGTGGAAATGTTGAACAGGCCCATATCAAGTTCTGAAATAGCATCAACCATACAAAATCTCCCTAAAAAGAAAAGCCCAGGACCAGATGGTTTCACATCAGAATTCTAGCAAACCTTTACAGAGGAATTAGTACCTATATTACTCAACCTGTTCCAAAAGGTAGAAAAAGAAGGAAGACTACCCAACACATTCTATGAAGCAAACATCACCATGATCCCCAAGCCAAGAAAAGACCCAACAAGAAAAGAAAATTATAGACCAATATCACTAATGAATATAGATGCAAAAATATTCAAAAGATCCTAACAAACAGAATCCAGCAACACATCAAACAAATTATACATCTGACCAAGTCGGTTTTATCCCAAGCTCTCAAGGCTGGTTCAATATATGTAAATCGATAAGTATAATTCAGCACATAAACAAATTTAAAAACCAAGACCATACAATTCTCTCAACTGATGCAGAAAAAGTTTTTGATAATATACAGTGTCCCTTTATGATCAGAACACTTAAGAAAATTGGTAAAGAAGGGACATTTCTTAAACTGATAGAGACCATCTACAGCAAACACACAGCCAATATCGTATTGAATGGAGTTAAATTGAAATCATTTCCACTCAGATTAGGAACCAGATAAGGCTACCCATTGTCTCCATTGCTCTTTAACCTTGTAATGGAAGTTTTTAGCCATTGCAGTTAGGAAAGAAAAGGCGATCAAGGGTATCCATATAGGATCAGAAGAGATCAAACTTTCGCTCTTCGCAGATGATATGATCGTATATCTGGAAAACACCAGGGATTCTACTACAAAACTCTTAGAAGTGATCAAGGAATACTGCAGCGTCTCAGGTTACAAAATCAACATTCAATAAAAACCTTTATATATACCAACAATTGTCAAGCTGAAAAAAGAGTTAAAGACTTTATTCCATTCACAGTAGTGCCAAAGAAGATGAAATATTTGGGAGTTTATCTAACAAAGGATGTGAAAGATCTCTATAAAGAGAACTATGAAACTCTAAGAAAAGAAATAGCTGAAAATGTTAACAAATTGAAAAACATACCATGTTCATGGCTGGGAAGAATTAACATTGTTAAAATGTCCATACTACCCAAAACAATATACAATTTTAATGCAATCCCTATTAAAGCTCCACTGTCATACTTTAAATGTCTTGAAAAAATAATACTTTCTTTTATATGGAATCAGAAAAAAACTCAAATAGCCAAGAAATTACTCAGAAACAAAAACAAAGCTGGAGGAATCACGCTACCAGACCTCAGACTGTACTATAAGTCGATAGTGATCAAAACAGCATGGTATTGGCACAAAAACAGAGAAGTAGATGTCTGGAACAGAATAGAGAACCAAGAGATGAGTCCAGATACTTACAGTTATTTGATCTTTGACAAGCCAATTAAAAACATTCAGCGGGGGAAAAGATTCCCTATTTAGCAAATGGTGCTGGGTGAACTGGCTGGCAACCTGTAGAAGACCGAAACTAGACCCACACCTTTCACCATTAACTAACATAGACTCTCACTGGATTAAAGATTTAAACTTAAGACATGAAACTATAAAAATACTAGAAGAGAGTGCAGGGAAAACCCTTGAAGAAATCGGTCTGGGCAAGTATTTCATGAGGAGGACCCCCCACGCAATTGAAGCAGCTTCAAAAATATATTACTGGGACCTGATCAAACTAAAAACTTCTGCACAACCAAGAACACAGTAAATAAAGCAAGCAGACACCCCTCAGAATGGGAGAAGATATTTGCAGGTTATGTCTCCGATAAAGGTTTAATAACCAGAATCCACAGAGAACTCAAACATATAAGCAAGAAAAGAATAAGTGATCCCATCGCACACTGGGCATGGGAGTTGAAGAGAACCTTCTCTGAAGAAGACAGGCGCACGTCCTACAGACATATGAAAAAATGCTCATCATCTTTAATCATCAGAGAAATGCAAATCAAAACTACCTTAAGATACCATCTAACTCCAGTAAGATTAGCCCAAATCACAAAATCCCAAGACCAGAGATGTTGGCATGGATGTGGAGAAAAGGGAACACTTCTACACTGCTGGTGGGAATATAAATTAATACATTCCTTTTGGAAAGTTGTATGGAGAACACTTAGAGATCTAAAAATAGATCTGCCATTCAATCCTATAATTCCTCCATTAGGTATATACCCAGAAGACCAAAAATCATATTATAACAAAAATATTTGTACCAGAATGTTTATTGCAGCCCAATTCATAATTGCTAAGTCATGGGAAAAGCCCAAGTGCCCATCGATCCATGAATGAATTAATAAATTGTGGTATATGTATACCATGGAATATTATGCAGCTTTAAAGAAAGATGGAGACTTTACCTCTTTCATGTTTACATGAATGGAGCTGGAACATATTCTTCTTAGTAAAGTATCTCAAGAATGGAAGAAAAAGTGTCCAATGTACTTAGCCCTACCATGAAATGAATTTATGGCTTTCATATGAAAGCTATAACCCAATTATAACCTAAGAATAGGACAAAGGAAGAGAGGGAGGGGAGGGGAAGGAGGAGGATAGGTGTCAGGAGGGTGATTGCTGGGATTACACCTGTGGTGCATCTTACAAAAGTACACGTGAAATTTACTGGATGTAGTGTGTAAAAGTCTCAACCCAATAACTAAGAAAATGCCAGGAAGGCTATGTTAACTAGCACGATGAAAATATGTCAAATGGTATATAAAACCACTGTACGGTGCCCCATGATTGCATTAATGTGCACAGCTATTATTTAATAATTAATAATAATAATAATAATTGAGATCATATGGAGGTTGCTTTTAGTCTGCAGTGGAATTAAATTGGAAAACAATAATTAAAAGATACGTACTTGCAAACAAACCATATATTGCTAAATAACCCATGGATAGAAATCACATGGAAAATCAGAATGTTTTGAACTGAATGAATATGAAAATGCAGCACAGCAAAATTTGCGGATGCAGCCTGACCAGTACTTACAGGAGAAATTATGCTTTAGATATTTAGATTAGAAGGAAACAAAAACCAGTCTAAGCTTCTGCCTCAAGAAGCTAGCAAAAGGAAAAATGCATTAAAATCATATTAGAGAGAAAGATTAAAAAAAAAAAACAGTGGTGATCAATAAAATAGAAAATGCATAACTAATATGAAACAAAAGACAATGAAAACAAAATGCTGGTCTTTGAGATCAATAAAATCAATAGGCTTGCAGGTAGACAGAAGAAAAGACAGGGACAAAGAGAAAGAAAATAAATTATCTGTACCAGGAATGAAAAAAAGTGTTATTGCTACAGGTCCTATGGATGTTAAAAGGATGAGTAAATATTATTACACTTGATCTTAGCCAAAAGGCCGAGAAATGATGGGACAAGTAAATATTTTTAACAACTTTATGTCAACTTGATTGAAATGGATACATTTCTTAGAAGACACCAATCACCAAAATTGAAGCAAGACTAAATAGAAAATAGAGCTGCAATTTAATTGGGGCAGAGGTTACGGAGGTGGAAGTATTTGTCAGAGCACATTGAATGTACTTAGAAAAGGGGCATTTGTTGTATGTAAATCTCTTGTCAACAAAACTGATTTAAAAGAAGAGACATCTACCAAGGTAAGTGGAGAGTGTTTATTTACTCAGAGGAACAGCATGTTTATACGCTAAAGGAGATAAAAAGTAGAAAGGGAAAACCTGATGACACTTGTGCGAGGCAGAGCTGGTAAATGTCGTTGAGCAGGTGGTGGAAATGGGACGGATGTACAATTTGAAGCGCTGGCTCAGATGGGAGAGGGTGGCAGAGCCCGTGTGCACGGAGGACAGAAGGAGGAGGGACTTGTGGAAGTTGTTCTCTGTTTGTCTCAGTGTATTCTGATTTAGAGGAGGCGGCGGAAGTGGGGTGGGTGGCGCCACTGTCATCCTCGGAGGTAAGTGTGAATGGACAGTAGGATAACTGCTGGGCAGCTCTGGGAGGGCTTTGGATGAGTAGCCCTGTGCTTAAAATCAGGACAGTTGGCATAGAGTGTGCTTCTTTCTCTTTAGTCCTATTTGGCTTCCCAGATGGCAAGTGTAGAGTAGAGCTGGACGAAACCGGTTTAGGATTTTGCCAGGCAAAGCAAGTGAGAGAAAAGAATTTGGGGCCAGGCACCCTGGCTCACGCCTGTAATCCCAGCACTTGGGAGACCAGGGCGGGGGATAACCTGAGCTCACAGGACTGAAATGAGCCTAAACTAGAGCGAGACCCTGTTTCTAAAATTAGCCAGGTGTTAGAGACCCCCATCTCTAAAATTAGCCTGAACTACAATGAGACATCAACTCTAAAATTAGCTGGGCATTGTGGCCTGTAGTCCAGCTACTTGGGAGGCTAAGGCAAGAGAATCACTTGAGTCCAAGAGTTTGAGGTTGCTGTGAGCTGTGACGCCATGGCACTCTACCAAGGGTGACAAAGTGAGACTGTCTCAAAAAAAAAAAAAAAAAAAAAAAAGTGTTTGTACACAAAGTAGAGGAGAAAACACAGTCTGCGGGTAGCAGGATGGACGGCCACTGGCAGGCCTAGGCAAGGGTGGAGAATTGCTGGCGCTGGGCTGTGAGTGAGTGAGTCGGGGACATTGTGCTGATGTGGGGTTACTATCGCTGGTAATGACAAGATCCAGAGCATGAAAACGGGAGTGTGGCTGGCTGAAGTGGTAACACTTTGGGAGGTCAAGGCCAGAGGATCACTTGAGGTCAGGAGTGAGAGACCGGCCTGAGAAAAATGACTGACTCTACTAAAAATAGAAAAATTAGCCAGGTGTGGTGGCAGGTGCCTATAGTTCCAGCTACTGGGGAGACTGAGGCAAAAGGATCACTTGAGCCCAGGAGCTTGAGGTTACTGTGAGCTGGGCTAATGCCATTGCACTCTATCCAGGGTGACGGAGGAAGACACTATCTCAAAAAAAAAAAAAGAAGAAGAAGAAGAAAAGGAAGAGGAGGAGGAAGAAGAAGAGGAGGAGGAGGAGGAAGAGGAAGAGGAAGAGGAAGAAGAAGAGGAGGAGGAGGAGGAGGAGAACTGAGCATGGTGGCTCATACCTGTAATCCTAGCACTCTGGGAGGCCAAGGCAGGTGGTTTGTCTGAGCTCACAGGTTCAAGACCAGCCTAAGCAAGAATGAGACCCTGTCTCTAAAAGTATAGCCAGGCATTGTGGCAGGTGCCTGTAGTCCCAGTCCCTTGGGAGGCTGAGGCAAGAGAATTGCTTAAGCCCAAGAATTTGAGGTCTCTGTGAGCTATGATGCCACAGCATTCTACTGAGGACAACAAAGGGAAACTCTGTCTCAAAAAAAAAAAAGAAGAAGAAGAAGAAAGAAAGAAAAAGAAAAAGAAAAAGAAAAGAAAAGAAAAAGGAAAAAAAAAGGGGGGGGGAGTGAATGGTTGAGCCAGGTAAGGGAAGAAAAAGTGGATTTTGAAACCACCAATAATTTAAAAAAGCAGTAGAGTTGGTTCAGCACCTGTAGCTCAGCAGCTAGGATGCCAGCCACATAGACGGGGGCTGTCAGGTTTGAACCCAGCACAGGCCTGCCAAACAACAATGACAACTACATCAAAAAAATAGCTACCACAAAAAATTGTGGAGGACACCTATAGTCCCAGCTACTTGGGAGGCTGAGGCAAGAGAATCACTTGAGCCCAAGAGTTTGAGGTTACTGGGAGCTCTGATGCCTCGGTACTCTACCGAGGGCGACATAATGAGACTCTGTCTCAAAAAAAAAAAAAAAGAGAGAGAGAGAAAGAGAGAGTTGAAGGGAAGGAGCAACGGCAAACCAAGAGCTAGAACAGAAGAAGAGAGATGTGGCAGGGCACCAGTGCCTGATCACAGGAGGGGGGAGACACAGAGTGAAACCAGGAGGGCGGTCCCTGAGAAGCAAGGGGGCTTGGGGCAGCACCTGTGGCTCAAAGGAGAAGGACGCCGGCCCCACATACTGGAGTGGTGGGTTCAAACTCGGCCCCAGCCAAAAACTGCAAAAACACCCAAGATCTCTTAGGTGGCTTCACAAGTAGTCTGGACCTTTCAAAAATGTCAACGTCTTGATGAAAGATCAAAAACCAAACCCAAAACCACCCCCAGGGGATTCTCCAGGTGAAAGAAGACTAAAGAGATGGGGCAAATGTGTTGGTTGGATCCTAGATCAGAGGAAAAAAAAAAAATAGCTTAAAGTGCATTACCGGGACAATTGGGGAGAATTCAGTATCAGCTATACTTGGAATTGACGTTAGATTTCCTGAATGTCCTTACTCTTAGAAAATACATGCTATATACTATTCAGGGTTGAAGTGTGATGAGATCTGCACTTTCAAAAAACTCAGCTCTTTCCCCTAATTTCTCTATCTCTAACACATGTGTGTATCTTTCTGTATGTAAGTATATGTAGGGAACCAACATGGCAAAACATTAACAAATGGCGGATATGTAGATAAAAGGTGAAGGATGTGTGTTTCATAGACTATTTTGATGACTTCTATAAGTTTTCAAGTTTTTCAAATATAAAATTGGGGAAATTTAAAAATTTACATTCTTCATAGAAGCAAGCATTTATTATTTTCCTTAAGAATTTCTTCTATTGATTTATGTGTGGAAATATTTGAAATAGCCCAAACATTCAAAATTAGGCAAATGGTTGAAATATGGTAAGCTCAGAAGTGGCCTGGAGTACTGCCATTGCACCCCTAGTGACTTGTGTTTCCTGCCACATGGGAGGTGCTCAAATGATTCTTTCTTTTCTTTTCTTTTTATTATTAAATCATAGCTGTGTACATTAATGCGATCATGGGGCACCATGCACTGGTTTTATAGACCATTTGACACCTTTTCATCACACTGGTTAACATAGCCTTCCTGGCATTTTCTTAGTTATTGTGTTAAGACATTTATATTCTACATTTACTAAGTTTCACATGTACCCTTGTAAGATGCACCACAGGTGTAGTCCCACCCATCACCCTTCCTCTGCCCATTCTACCCCCTCCCTCCCCTCCCTCTCCCCCTTCCCCATATTCTTAGGTTATAACTGGGTTATAGCTTTCATATGAAAGCCATAAATTAGTTTCATAGTAAGGCTGAGTACATTGGATACTTTTTCTGCCATTCTTGAGATACTTTACTAAGAAGAATATGTTCCAGCT
>CAUYPK010011850.1:0-60472 GCA_963574355.1 Loris lydekkerianus | reverse complement strand
CTGAACACCTTCACCAGACATCCCTCCCACCCCTTTATCAGACATTTCTGCCCTGGGGCCTGCCTGGGGACTGTAACTGGGCTGGCTGGGGCCTGGACCTGGGCTGGAGCAGGGTCTGCTACTAAATGAGAACCTTCAGTCATCATGAGGGCAGCTGCGAGCATCAGGCAGTGTCAACAGAGACAGACCAGCACTCACCAACTTCACTGAGTCCCAACCGCTCAGATTCTCCTGTTCTTCTACATGCATCTGAGAAAGTCTTTTCCTCTCTCCTGCCCTGTGCTCACCGCTCACTCTGACCTCTGCTCTGCCTCCACACAGCAGTGACATCAGGACTTTGTGTAACGTCACTGGTTGCTAGATGCCAGTCGGGGAGGCCCTAGCAACCAGTTTATGGTCAATTAATTTTCATTCTGAGACAGAGCCTGGGGGGGCCTTATTTTGGTGGGTATTCCTTATATTTCAACCAGAAGTAAACCTGTAAGTAGGTCTTATTTTCAGAGGATGTTTTATTTTCGGGGAAACATGGTAGTACAGCAGATTTTGTTCTTCAATGATTTTTCTAAAGGGCAGATAACTTTATATATATATCAATGACAATGCTACCTATCCATTCTCTGCCCTCATTATCTTCCTCCATAAAGTATTTTTTAAAATTAAATCATAGTTGTGTATATGAATGCATTTATGGGGAACATTGTGCTGGTTTTATATGCAATTTGAAATACTAATATCAATCTGGTTAAAATAGACTTCACTGCAATTTCTTAATTATTGTTAAGACATTAATATTCTACACTTAGTAGATTTGACACTTAGTAGATGTAAAATATACCATGGTGTGGTCCGACCCATTACCCTCCCTCCACCCATCCTCCCCCTCCTGTCCCCCTCCTCTTTCCCCTTCATCTTGTGCTGTAGTTGGGTTATAGCTTTCATATAGAAGTGTGGATGCACTCCATAAAGTCTTTAATACCCACTCTGCTGAGGTCTAAATTAACATGTAGAGTAATAATATCAACTCTGCCTTTTTCTTTCTACACAAGGAAAACCATAGTTTATATCTTATTCCAAAGAGGAGAAAATATTACTTTTAGATATACTACAAGTATCATATAAGTAAATTCAAGTTTCCAGAGGGTTTGGAGGAAAGGCAACATTATCCAAGAAAATATATATACTTCAGCAATTATTATTATTCTTTTATCATAATAAAAATAAAAATGAGTGCTTTGAAGTCCAATTTTTTTTTAACCTTTTAAAGAACTGCAGGTATATAATTGACACAGGCTTAAATTTATTTTCTGACTGGATTTTTCAAAATTAAATACTCATGTATGCATGTGTTTATATGCAAGAATATTGAATAGAACATATTCTTTGTTTGAAAAAAATGTATCATCATATTTCATATTGATACAAGGTTCCCCCGCTCAGGGCTGGACAGAGACCCCCTCATTTTCCTAAACCTGAGCAGTTCGGGTCCCTAACTTCCTCTCTAAGCCTAAAAAGCCCTTTGCAGACTACCTTCTCTGGACACAAACAAGCTCCTTTGTTTGTGTCCAGAGAAAAGCCCCCTGACTGGTATCTCATCTGAACTGTGTCTCCTGGAGCAGAGAACACACCTTACTGCCCTACCTGGAGCAGAGAATAGCTCTCCTGGAGCAAAGACCACAAAGAACAACTGTGGTAGTTTTAAAATTAATTTCTGCATACAGGCCCTGGTACCAAATGGTTGTGACATATTCCAGACATACATTCTATCTCCTAAAAACCACTGCACTCAGATAGCAAGAGCAATATATAAACCCTGAGCCAGAGGGCCCACATGGGCTACCTACTCCTTCCCTATCTTTCACTTATCTATCTATCCATCAATAAACTCTGTCCTTCCATTTATCCCTTTATTCTTGTGGTCTGTAGATTTATTCTTCAAATATCTGGGACCAAGGACTTGGCAGACAGAACTTCCTGGTACAATATTATATTAATCAACCCAGGTTAAAAATAAAATTATAGATGTTTTTTATCTTAAAATTTGAAAATATTAAGCCACATATATTTTCTCCCAAATAAAGGCATATATATATTATAGAAAATTTATAAGTGTGTGTGCTTCCTCTTTCTATCCCATTTGGGTAAGTGGACCCATTTACCAAATTTTAACCTCTGAGAAAATGTTAAACTTCTCCCGCCTCAGGTAGAAAAGACTCTCTGTGGTTCAGGAAAAAATTGACGTCAATGTGAAGAGATTGGTGTCATTGCATGAGTAAAAGTTTTTCTTTTCTTTTTTTCTTTTTTCTTTTTCTTATATCACTAACTGTATGACAGTGTATACTTTCTTCTTGCTTCTTATTTTTCCCTACAGTATGTTTATTGAAATAAGCTGAGTCAGCAGGCATCCTTAAGTTTGGCAGTATCTCTGTTTTAATAGATGTTCTGAAGGCCAGAATAAGATCCGTAGTAAATGATGAAATAATACCAGCAAAAATGGCGTCCAACCTTTCTCAACTGACTAGAATAAAAATACTCTTCTGTGTTTCTTGACTCCCTAAAATATGTATCTTAAAAAAATCAACTACTGGGAGGCGCCTGTAGCTCAATAGAGTAGGGCAGGTCACTGGCCCCATATACTGAAGTTGGCGGGTTCAAACCCAGCCCTCCCCAAAAACTGCAAAAAAAAAAAAAATCAACTACTGGTGATAATGGCCATGGCAGATGACTTATAAAGGATTCAGTAACCCAGCTAAATATGTAATGTATATGTAATCACCTATTCTTTTGCCCATAAAAATTATAGTAGTTCTTCTGTCTTGACATAAGAATCCCTTATTCCTATTTTTATCTTTTGAAAAAAATTATATTTTCTGGGTTGACATAATACTTATACTTTCTGGCTTGACATGATTCCAGCATCAGATCCTTTGGTATATGGAACAGTGCTTACATAGCAGTAAAGAACAACAGCCATTGCATCAGCCAGAATCCAATCTGATCCCCTGGTCCACCACATGTTTAAACACTGTGAGTTTTAATTTTCTTATATATAAACTTCAGATAATAAAGTCTAACTCAAAATAATGTTATGAGATAATATATTTAAGCTATTTAAATATTCAATGACAGTTATGTATGATAAGAATTATTAAATTAACATGTTAAAATATTTGAGTCCATAATTGTAATATTTATCAATAACAATACTTTTTATTTTATTAAGCTTATATTATGTAATTTTCTGAGTGTTTATTGTCATATAAACTTTTAAAAGTAGGTTTTATTATTTCCTTAGGTAACCTGAATATTTATTTTATAGGGATTTATGACCTGTTAAACATCATGCCATTAATAAGTGAATGACTTGAAATAATTTGCTTCTTAAGTGAAGGATCGCATGGATATTTGACTAAAAAGCAACTTTGTAGGAGAAAATCACATTTACTTATAATTTTTAAATAACATTTTAAGCTCTATTAGATGACTATGGTTTAATATATTTTTTTCTTACTTAAAATCACATTTTTCCAGTAACACCAAACAAATCCAGTATTTTCTTGCAAAGAAATTTCTTGGCCATATTGATAACTTTGGAACATCTCTGATATCATAAAAGCTCTTGTTTACTTTTTCTCCCTATAGCACACATCTGTTGTTGGTTTGAGTTCTTTCATAGAAATACTCTAACCCCAAAATAAATAAATTAGATAAAAAGTCTTTTACAAAAGAATTTGGAGTACCTATTTTAGCCTTCAAAGATTTATTGACACTTTCTGTTAGGCCATTTCTTGACAAAAGTTAAAATGATATAAGTAAGTCTGACCATCTTTAAATAAATGGAGTTAAAACAATAAGAAAAGAGTATAGTGATATTTTCTTTATATAGCTGCTGAATTTTCTAAGTATTTACAGAAGAGGCACTAAGAATTGGTCACAGAAGTAGACCACAATGTAATCACCTGAGATTATATTACATATATCTGATGCTTAAATGAGAAATGCTCTGAGATTTTCTGGCATATAGTAAATATTTAATACGTTTACTTTTATTATCTGTACATTTATGGTTAAGTGAGTTTATGATAAAATATGTCTAGTTTTTATATAATAATATAGGTTCAATATTTCTCAATAATCCTTTTATCACAGCAACATGCTCAAATTAGGATATTTTCCAGTTCTTTTTATGTAGGTATTTACACTGACTAAATTAAAACTGACCGGATCTATTAATACATCTATTTTCTGAGTGGGAGAAAGCAGGTAAGACCTGTTTAGTGGAATACTACTTCTAAATATTTAAATCTATCTGACTATAGGAAATAAGGATAGACTAATCTAAAAATGATAGTCTGTGACTATTACAGAATATTTGACATTATCTCCTTATACATGGGATAAATGGATAGTTACGATAATTAAAAAACATACACATTACTCACTCTATTGCTTCTACTCTTCTGTGTTTTTACAACTAAAAAATGACCATCAATATTACTCTTTCCAAAGTATACATAAATAAATATACCTAACTTTTTTCTTTAATGACTTAAATATTTTGCAGAAATGAGAACTTGAGGAAAAGAAGCTCTTTATTAAAGATCTTTTATCAAAGATAAAAATAGAGTTGCAAACCTCTCATTTTTCATCCAGAAGTCAGTTACACAATTTATTTTATTTTATTTTATTTTATTTTATTTTATTTTATTTTATTTTATTTTATTAAATCATAGCTGTTTACCTTCATATGATCATGGGGCATCATACAGTAGTTACACAATTTTACAAACCATTGTCTTTTCAGGTCAATTCACAATGACCTCTACTCTCCCATAAAAGGAAAAATACAAAACTTTAATTTAAAACTTTATCCATTTATCTAATTTATAAATATTTTTTATAAATAAATAGATAATCACATATCTTAATTCTTGTGAGACTAGTTACATAATAAATAAATAATTTAGTTCTGAGTCTGAATAATCAATACCTAATTTTTTTTCCTGCTGCACATCTGCTCCCTGAGGTCACAAAAGCCCTTACATTATTCCTACCTATCAGGCAAAAATAAGATAAATATTTTGATGTTAGAAAAAATTTAAAAATTCTTTATATGAAGTTTATAATAATAAGACTTGGGGAAGTGTTCTGTTCAGATTAAGGTAAATATACATATAACACATATGTAACAATTACACTGTATGCATAAATATGCAAAGCTATGTTTTGTCAAAATGTAAAAATGAAGAAGAAAAAGAAAAAAAGAGAAAACATTGATTTGAACCTATTCTGCTTTTAGCAACTAGCCTCAGTTCTCTAAATTAAGACCATATATTAAGGGTTTAATAAGCCAGTGAACTTGAATACACTTGTACATGCTTTGCAATTATCCATAACTTTACATGATTATGACTTTCTAGTCATAAACATCCTAGGCTGCTTGCCCACATTGCTTTTCTCTTTATTGAATACCCTTTTATTAGAATTTAAAAATAATAGTTATTTTCAAAGATTTTTTTTGTTTTTTAATTTTGAATTTTTCCTTTTATGGGAGAACAGAGGTCTTTGTGGATTGACTTTAAAAGATAATGGTTAGTGAAATTATGAAACTGACTTTTGGATAAAAAGTCAGAGGTTTGCTACTCTATTTTTATCTTTACAATAAGACCTTGAATGAAGAGCATCTTTTCCTTAATATTTCATTTGTGCAAAATATTTAAGTCATTTGATTCAGACTGAACAGAATTTCAACATGAATCCCTTTATTTTCTAGCTATGTGCCCAAAAGAAAATTAACTTTCTTAAGTTTAAGCTCATCATTAATAAAATGGGAATAGTAATAACTGTATCTCCTAAAATTTCTATAAAAATTACTGAAAGCATGTAAAGTGAGTTAATCTGATGAGTAACATGTATTTAGAATGAAAACATGCACACTTACACACACACACAGAAATTGCATGAATATAATTTCATTATATTATTGATTTTTTTATAATTTTATTTTTGCTGTCATATTTTTAGGAATAGTTTTGAGTTATTTCCCATGGTCATATGCAATGATTAAAAAGCAGTCATTTAATGTACATACTTTAATTTATATTTCTCTTTTTTTATAAGTTTTAGATTTTGTTCAATATATAATTATTATAAACATGATGTGATAAAAATATCAGTCACATAGATTTTTCTATATTTTCTACCATGTCCACAACCATCTCCATGTAAATATATTCTTATTTTTGTAAAAATTGTTTATGAGAAGGAAATTAGAAAAGATGTCTATAAAATGTGGTTGGGTTTTAAACATTTTGTGTATAATCAGAAGTCCTTGATGATTATCCTTTAAGGTAATATTATAGGCAAGTCAGAATCACTATGATGATTTAAGAAAAAAAACACTTTGATGATAAAGTAATTTATTATTTGTTATCAGATGGGCTGGTGTTACAAAATAATGAATAGTAAGTTGATGCTTTAGTCCTGCTGTGAGTAAGGAAAGAGACAAGAAGAAGCAATTTGAAAAGCTTTAGCTGCAGAGAAAAAATATCACGCTCTCACTCCCAAACAGATTTGCTATCTATAGCAACCACATTCTATGTGTTGCTGGTGATTATGATTATATTTACATCACTTCTAAATACTGATTTTAATTATATTTCCCCCCAATATTGAATTCAATGAGACACATATGATCAAAATTTATGTAAACTCTTATAAATATGTTTTCTAAAAATATAAACTCTTATTTTGCTATGATACCATAATTTCTATTATAATTTATTATATTCCCAAAGTAGTATCTTAATGTGTATGTGTGTGTATATATATATGTATATATATATATATATGATTCGATGCAAGGATCTAATATATAAAGTATATATAAATATATAAAGTAAATCATAATTACTTTCATAATAAACAGGAGTGGTAGACACTCGAGCTTATAAATTTTATAAACATTGTACTCTTATTTAATTGTACTCTTATTTAATCCTGCTTCCTGAGAGTAGCTCACAATATCCACATACACTGAGAAGACATTTTAATTCTGATTCATACCACCTTTCACATTTGCCTTCTGTCAGAAAAATACATGTCCTGTCATAAATTCTACCCTGCAAACCTTTTTTCTTTACTGCTCTCATCCTATTCAGAGTCATGCTACTCATCACTTGACAGGATGCAAAATGTAATGGTCATAAAAGTAAAGTCTGCTAACTTTCACTCCTGACAATTTGTCAAAAAGCACATTAAAAAATAATTGGAGAGAAAATGCACAGATTTTTAAAAAGTATTGAGCCATTTTTCTTCAATCCTTGACTGGTCAGCTTGTAAGACACCGTCCTCTCCATTATTAACAAGCCAAGACCAATGCTTTAACAAAAGAAATAGCACTATATTGCACTCATCTTGCTCTTGAGCTGTGTTGCCATAACCCTCTGATTTATCTGGAAAGTCAACAAGTGAAACAGTCCTTTAACACATGGCTAGTTTATATTTCCAATTTTCTTCTTCATTTAAATACATAGTTTTCCCAAGCTTACTAGTGTTATAAAAAGCACATTAAATGGAAATATTAAGCCAGAATATTTTACCTTTTGTATTCTTTCTATGAATTATTAATAAAATTTTAATGAATTCAATGTTATATATGTTATATGAGTAATATATCATAAATACATTTAATGAAACTACTGTATTTTAGTGACTATTAGTCATACAAACTTCATGAAAGCCTATAACAAAGTTAAACATATTGAATGAATTAATGAACTCCATGAAGAAGTAATATTCTTAACACCTTTAACAGATTCAAATAAACCTTCTTTTAGGGAACGGAGGGTCTAGGAAAAAGAGGCAGGTAGCAAAAAAAGAAAAGGAAGTGAAAATCTGAATGAATGTGCTGTTTATAAAAGTGAAGTCAAGATGAAATGTTCTGATTTTTTCTTAAATAATATAGAGTAAATATTTATTTATAATTATATTATAATTATAAAATTACATTTAGATTAAATATGAATTTCTAATAATAAACAATTTTAAATAAACAACAGTCTTAACAATATTTCCCAGGTTTTCTGAAGCTGCAAAATATTAGTATTAATTAAACTACTGAAATAATTACCACAAAATTAGGTGACTATTAAAGATAGGAAATAGGAAGTTTCTTTATAATGTATTAGGCAGCTAGTTTGTCAAGATGATAAGAATTAAACTGAAAATAATTGATGTAATTATGAAGGAAACTAATGAAAATATTGTTAGAAGAAGTTCTTGAGTTTTCACAGATAATTTCGAGATAAATATTAGAGTTAAAAAATAACTCTAGTGACATAACATATATCATTAATGAAAATATGTCATTTCCTTTGAAGTTCAGTAAATTAATTATCATGGTAAAATTGTCATAATGTTCCTTTTGCCTTTTATTTTATGAACCTTTCTATTTCAATTAACTAAGAAAATTAAATGTATATTTTTAAAAAATATTTTTGTATAGGTTCAATCTGTTTTTAAAAGACAATTTCTGGAAAATAACATATTTTCAATTGATAATTATTACATGCACTAAAGTCTCATATGAAGAGAATACAGAACAAATACAAAGAAGGTTCCCCTTTATTTTCCTTATTAAAAATAATTAGAGGGGCAGAGCATGATGGTGAGGAGAAAGAGCTTTTTTGAAACTGGGTACTGTAAAATAGGGAAGAAAAGACTCCAGGCACCTCAGGATTGTGGGCTTTGCCCAGAAACAACGCATTGGGGCACAGGGAGGCAGTAGGAGACTTCAGGAGCAAGGAGGAGGATGAGGGCAGTGGAGAAGGGCAGGTGTTTTGAGTTAGGTCTGAGGCCACCAGCTGTGGCAGCTGCAGTTAGCAACAGCTACAGAAGCAGTGGCAGTGTGCAGACAGGGAAGGCCTTCCCTGCAGGGTTTTTTGGACTTCAGCACTCAGTTGAGTTACCTTGAGAGATCTTGGGCGAGTGAGCAAGTGAATTTAAACAGAGCCCAGAGAAAGGAACAGAGTCACCAGGGCAGAGTCCGGGGAGCAAAACAAGTTTTCACTGTTTGGTTGCAGCTGTGCAGCAGCCATTGTGGGATAACTGCCTTGCAGGTTCAGCCCTCAGGGTCCTAGAGCAAGGCTGGTTCTGAGGGACCTTGGACAAGTGAGCAAGTGACTTTGAACAACATCTAGATGCCAGGACTGAGCCAGGGGGGCAGAATGGAGGTTTCATAGATTGGCTGCAGGCCATGCACAGCTGTTGTGGGAAAGTTGCCTTGCAGGCTGAGGCCTCAGAGTCCTACAGCAAGGTGGTCCAGCCCTCCTGACAAGCCTACAGCCACTTGTGGAGAGATCTGAGAAACACAGCTTTTCCTGAATTAGCCACTGCTTAGCCAAGCAACACATTTTGGAAAGGTTGAGGCATTTATATTAAATGGGCTGAGGAGATATCCAGGCTCCCAACCCTGTGGGATTTTAGGAAAAAGAAATCAGCAGAGTCCAGTCTCCATCTTATACAGCTGTATTGTGATTAGCATCTGATTTTCCAGAAGATCACCTGTTGCCCAGGCAATGTTTATATATATATATATATATATATATATATATATATATATAGAGAGAGAGAGAGAGAGAGAGAGAGAGAGAGAGAGAGTGTTTGTTTTTGTTTTTGAAGTTGTTGTTATTGTTAGTCTGTTTTTTTTTTTTTTTTTTTTTTTGTTTGTTTGTTTGTTTCTTTTCAAAAAGTGTTCTTTTCTATTTTGGTTTTAAAATTTTTCCCTGAAGATTTTTTTTTCTTTATGTTTTTCATGTAAATATATTTTTTCATTGTTGCCTTCTTTAATTATAAGGACTTCATTTTTGCTAGTGTTTATGCCTCTGATATTGTCATTTCCCTCAATTTTATCTCTTAAGGTTGTTTGTTTGTTTGTTTTGGTTTAATTTATAGTAGTTTTGTTTTTCTTCTCTATTTGGTGGAGGTTGGGTCCTGTGTCTATTCAGGCAGGTAAAGAGCTGTGATGTCAAGGGAACCACACAATGTAGCCCCCACCAGAGGTTGGGATTTGTGGGTGTGGGTCAAAGTACCCTACTGTACACCACCATTACTCCTGTCTCTCTCCTTTCTATTGCTCTCTTCTTTATGTCAATTTTCACTTTTCTCACCCTCCTTCCTTTCTCTCTTTTTCTTTTCGTCTTTTATCCCTTCTTGTCCTTCACTTTTTTCATTCTTTTAGTCCTTTACCAAAAGGACACTTCAACACCTTAGGTCAGAGGCATGAAAACTTAAAAAACAAGAGGCAGTGAAAGGAAGAAGTAGGAAAAGGAACCAGACAAAAAGAAAACACTCATGAGAAAGAAACAGCAGACGAATCCTGGCAACATGAAAAATAAAAAAAACAGAACAACGCCCTAAGGGATCCTGAAGTAGCTACTGCAAAAGATTCCAACTATAAAGAAATGTTAGAAATTATAGAAGGGGAATTCAAAATGCAGAAATTAAAAAAAAATGAAGGAAATTGCTGAGAAAGTGGAAAATAACCAAAAGGAAATCCAAAAAAAAGAATCAAATAAGAGATGAACGATATGAAAAATGAAAAAAGGATATAACAGAGCTGAAGAATTGAAACAGTCAATCATAGAACTCACAGATGCAGTAGAAAGTATCAATAACAGACTAGACCATGCAAAAGAAAGAATCTGAGAGATAGAGGATAAAGCTCTTGAGCTAACTCAGGCAGTTAAAGAGACAGGAAAAAAGAGATAAAAAGCAAAACATTCACTGACAGAATTATGGAACTTTATGAAGAGTTCATACATACAAGTTATAGGTATATCAGAAGGGGAAGATGAACACTCCAGAGGCATGGAAGCCCTACTAGAGAATATCATGAATTAAAATTTCCCAAATATCACCAAAGACTCTGACACACTCCTTTCAGAGGGATATCAGACCCCAAGTCATCTCCACTAAAACTGAGTTTCTCCATGGCACATTGTGATGAACATGTGCAAAGTCAAGACAAAAGAGAATATTCTGCAAGCTGTGATGAGTAAATGCCAATTGACCTAGAGGGGCAAATCCATCAGGATAACTGCAGACTTCTCAAATGAAACTTTTAAAGCCACAAGACACAATGGTCATCTATTTTTAATCTACTTAAACAAAACAATTTCAAGCCCAGCATTCTATATCCTGCTAAGCTAAGCTTTAAAACTGATGAAGAAATCTAATCTTTAGCGATGTGCAAACATTGAGGAAGTTTGCCACAACAAGACCAGCTCTACAGGAAATACATCAACCTGTTCTACACACTGATCATCACAATGGACCACCAACAGAACACCTAGAAACTAAAGGACAGTACCTAGCTTCTACAATGATTCAAAATATAAAACTAAGCAATGGCCTTTCACAAAATATGATGAATCGAATGCCACCACACTTACCAATTATCTCAATCAATGTTAATGACTCGAATTCCCCACTGAAGAGACAAAGGCTGACTGATTGGATAAAAAAACACAAGGCATCTATATGCTGACTGCAGGAGACACCCCTAGCCTTGAAGGACAAATTAAAACTCAGGGTTAAGGAATGGAAGACAATTTTTCAAGCAAATGGGAATTCAGAAGAAAACAAGGGTTACAATTTTATTCTCAGATACAAATGGATTTAAAGTAACTAAAGTCAAAAAAAGACAAAAACAGATACTTCATATTGGTCAAGGGAAAAAATACAAGAAGACATTTCGATTCTAAATTTTTATACACCCAACTTAAATGCTCCCAGATTCTTGAAACAGACCTTAATTAGCCTCAGCAATATGATATCCCATGACCCCTATAATTATAGGGGACTTTAACACTCCTCTCTCAGAACTGGACAGATCCTCTAAACAGAAATTAAACAGAAAAACAAGGGACTTAAATAAAACCCTATAGCAACTGTGCTTGATAGACTTACATAGAACACTCCTTCCCAAAGCTAAAGAATATAAGTTCTTATCAGCCCATGGAAAGTTCTCCAAAATATATCATATCCTAGGACACAAATCAAACCTCAAAAAATCAAAAGAATTGAAATTTTACCTTGTATTTTCTCAGACCACAGGGCAATAAAGATGGAACTCAACTCCAACAATAACATTCAACCCCACACAAAGGCATGGAAATTAAACAACCTATGCTGAATGACAATTATGTTCGGGAAGGGATAAAAGAGGAAATCATTAACTTCCTTCAACATAACAACAATGAAGACACAAGCAACTAAAACCTGTGGGATACAGTAAAAGCAGTGCTGAGAGGAAAATTTATTGCTTTAGATGCCTACATCTAAAAAAGAGAACGAGAGTGCATCAACAAACTCACAAACCATCTTATGAAATTGGAAAAAGAACAATATAATCCTAACCCCAGCAGAAGAAAATAAATTTCCAAAATTAAATCACAGATTAATGATAGGAAACAAAAGAATCATTCAGAAAATTAATGAAGCAAGGAATTAGTTTTTGGAAAAATAAATAAAATAGATAAATCTTTGGCCAGACTGACTAGAAACAGAAAATAACCTAATAACCTCAATCAGAAATGATAAATGGGAAGTAACAACAGATGCCACAGTGATACAAGAGATTATCTCTGAATACTACAAGAAACTCCATACCCAGAAATTTGACAATGTGGAGCAAATGAATCCATAAGTGGAATCACACCCTCTCCCTAGACTTACAGAGTAAAATTTCTCCTGAACAGGCCAATTTCAAACACTGATATCAAAGAAACAATAAAAAATTTCCCAAGAAAACAATGCCCTGGTCAAGATGGCTTCAAACCAGAATTCTACCTAACCTTCGAGAAAGAGCTTAATTCCATATTGTAGAAATTATTCTACAAATTTGAGGAGAAAGAAATCTTCCCCATCACATTCTATGAAGCAAACTTCATAAACTTAATATAACCAATAATACATATTACCTGATTCACATTAAATAGGTCTTCTGATATTGTACTTCTTTGTTTTCAATATATTGTTTATATATGTTGCCTCAATTGTATTAATAGTTTGTGTACCACAAAGGCTAAAATTCTGATTTAAGAATAAAGATTCTTGAATTCAGAATCTTGAAAATTGAATTAATAAAAATGTGATGCTAATAAAATACTATATTAGAATTTATTCAAGATTTCCTTCAAATATATGTATAGTATATAATGTGGCCTATTTTATAAACTTGAGGAGCTAGACAAATTCTTGAAAACACACAACCTCTCTATATAAATACTTTTATATTTATCACAGCTTGATTTTCAGTGATTTGGTTGGATACAAGTTAGGTTATAGAGCTATTTTTTTAATAATTGGTAATAGTTCAGAAAGTGTAAATAATAAAACAAGCTATCAGTTATTGGGATAAGTAAAAATAAGTTAGTTATAAGATTGATGAACAATAATTGCTTTAAACAGAAATATTTCACTCTGTAAGATTTTTTAAATTATCATTTCTGGAGTTTTTAAGAGAATTATCTTAAAATTATGAGTTTTTAGCTTTTGCTCTAATGTCTCAGAAGTTAAGTTTATGCTATGATGCAGATATATTGTAAAGCAGTTATCAACAGTAATGTAACATTTGAGAAAAACAAAGTCTTCTATGTTATACCAGTAGCAGACATTTGTTCCTGAAGATTTTTAGATATCTCTTCCTGAAATTGTACACACATTTAAGATTAGTATCTAACACTGTGAATACTTTCTTTTTCATTTTCACTTGAGATATACAACAAAAGTAAATATTAGGAATGAGAATATGAGTGTCAGAATGGAATGGTTTGACTGAGAAAGTGATATTGGATATATAAATGAAATAAAATATCTTACTTTAACCCACAATAGGTACATTGAATTTTTGGTTTCGTTGATTTGAATTCTCTTTCTGACATTGATTTGTCTGCTGCACCCATCACTGTGGGGTCATGACAGGACTCGGGTAGCAGTTATCAAAGATAGGAATGGTTAGATTTCATTATACATCCCTGCATTGTATAAAGCAGTGGTAATTTAATTTTAATCATATTTTTATCTTGACACACAATTTAATATGAAATTAATACTTTTAGAATTTGGAAATAATTATTGATGTCTTTGTCTTGAGCATGTATTATGTCTCTGCTATATTAAATCAAGGTAGTATTTTTGCCATGTGCCAAATTATATGAAAAGAAAAATAAAAATTTATAAAATATTATCTAATATAGAGATTCTAATATTATTTAATGTCATTGAAAATTAATTTTTGTTAAAATATCATTTCATTTGCATATATTGGACTGTTGTTGTATCTCTTGGATGAAGCCACCTGGCCATAGTAGATTGTTGTTGTGATGTGCTGCTGAATACAGATTTTTTGAGAATTTCTGCATCTACATTCAATAAGGAATATTGGTCTACAGTTACTTATTTTAATTGTCTTTTCTTGGACTGTTACCTTTGTAGAATGGGTTGGGCAAGATTAATTCCTTCTTGATGTTGTGAAATGATTTCCACAATATAGGTACCAATTCTTCATGGGTCTGATAAAATATAACTGTGAAAGATTCTGCTTTGGAACTTTTCTTAGAAGATGTTTTATTGCTGTTTCAAATTTGGAACTTGATATCATTCTGTAACTCTGAATTTAGCCTAGAATGTTTGTGTGTTTTCAAGAATTTTTCCATCTCCTTAAGGTTTTTAAGTGTATATGCATAAAGATTTTCATTGTATCAGAAATGATACTGTTTTTCTGTTATATCAATTGTAATATCTCCTCTTTCTTTCTTTCTTTCTTTCTTTCTTTCTTTCTTTCTTTCTTTTTTTTTTGAGACAGAGTTTTACATGTCATTCTTGGTAGAGTACCATGGTGTCACAGCTCACAGCAACCTCAAACCCTCAGGCTTAAGCAAAGCTCTTGCCTCAGCCTCCCAAGTAGCTGGGACTACAGGCACCTGTCACAATGCCCGGCTATTTTTTTGTTGCAGTTTATTGAACATATTAGGATTTTTTTCTCTTCTGTTTCTGATTAATCTGGTAAGGGGTCTGTCAATTTTCTTTAGCTTTCAAAACACCAATATTTTGTATTATTAATATACTGTATAATTATTGTGGAATTGATTTCACCACTTCTATTCTTATCTTAATTATTTCTTTTATGCTTCTTTTGAGATTAGTTTGGTCTTCTTTTTCCAATTCCTTGCGATGATTCATCAGATCATTGAATGGTAATCTTCCCATGTTTTTTACATAAACATTTAAGGTTATTCATTTTCCTCTTAGGAGTGTTTTTTAGAATTTCCCAGATTTTTGTGAATCCTTTGATGTACCTCTTAATTTCCTTGTTGATCCAATAATTGTTTAACAGTAGATTGTTTAATTTCCATATTATTGTGTAGGGGCTTGTTTCTGGTGAAATTTAATTCTAACTTTATTCCACTGTGATCTGAGAACATACAAGAGAAGCAAAAACAGAGACTATAAGAACCTTTCAATAGATGTAGAAATGGCATTTGGAAAAAGCATGCTTTTATTATAAGAACTATTAAAAATAATCATAGATGTAAGATACCTCAAAATGATAAAACTGGTGTATGACAAACTGACAACCAACATCATACTGAATTCAGGAAAATTGAAAGCATATCCACTTAGAACCAGTACTAGACAAGGTTGCCCAGTGTGACCACTTCTATTCAACATAGTACTGAAAGTCTTAGCCAAAGCAATCACGCAAGAGAAGGATAGCAGGAATATACAAATGGGGAAGAGAAAGGTTAAACTTTTACTTTATGCTAATAATATGATCTTATATCTAGAAAACTCTAAAAATTCAACCAAAAGACTCCTGGAATTAATAAATAAATTCAGCAAAATTCATAAAATCAATGCACACAAAACAGTAGCATTTCTATATAACAATAACAGTTATTCTATATAACATTTCTATATAACATTAACAGTCAAGCTGAGAATCAAATCAAAGATTCAATACCTTTCACAATAGCAACAACAACAACAACAAAATACCTAGGAATATGTTTAATCAAGGAGGTGAAAAACCTCCACAGAGAGAACTAGAAAACACTGAGGAAGGAAATTGCAGAGACTATAAACAGATGGACAAACATATCATGCTCATGGATTTGCAGAATTAACCTTATTAAAATGTTTATACTCCCCAAAGTAATTTACAGATTCAATGTAATCCCCATTAAAATACGATTTCACAAATCTCAAAAAAATAATTTAGGCTTCATATGGAACTTAAAATGTTATATAGCTATAGCAATCTTAGCAAAAAACAAATCAGAAAACAACAATTTATCAGACTTCATGCTGTACTACAAGGCTATGTTAACGAAGAAGCATGATTCTGGCATAAGAATAAAGACAGACCAATTGATTAGAACAGAGAGCTCAGAGGTGAAACTGTCCTTATATTCCCATCTGATATATGACAAAACAAACAAAAACATACACTGGGGAAAGGAATTGCTATTCTATTAATGGTACTAGGAAAATTGGACAGCCACATGTAGAAGACTTAAACAGAACCTGCCACTTTCACCACTCACAAAAACTAATTCCCCAAAGATAACAGATATAAACCTAATCCATGAAACTGTAAGAATTCTAGAATAATTTTTTGGAAAACTTATAGAAGAATTTTTTTTTGGAAAAACTCTATACGTATAGGCCTATGTCAAAGAATTTATGAAGAACACCCCAAAAGCAATAACAACAACGAAAACAAATAAATGGGACATGACCAAGTTAAAAAGCTTCTGCACAGCCAAAGGGGGGGGGGGGGAAATCAATGTTTTAAATAGCCTAAAAAGTAGGAGAAAATTTTTGCATAGAACATATCCAATAAGGGATGATAACCAGAATCCACAAAGAACTCAAGCACATGAGAAAGAAAAAAAAAAAAAAAAAAAAAAAAAAAATCAAACAACTGTATTAAAAAGTGGGCAAAAGATATGAACAGAAACTTTCAAAAGAAGATACCGATGATCAACAAACATATGAAAAAATGTTCAACATCCCTAACCATGAAGGAAATGCAAGTCAAAACCACTGTGTGATATCAACTAGTAACTCTTGTGAGAATGGCTTTTAACAAAAAGATCCTAGACAATAAATGTGGTGTTAATACAGAGAGAAAAAAATACTTACACATGGTTTGTGGGAATTCAAACTAGTACAAACTATTATACAGAATATTCCTCAAAGAACTAAAAGAAAACCTACTAGTTGTTCCAGGAATCCCAGTACTGGGTATTTACCCAAAGGGCGAACAAAAAGATGTTTCATAAAAAAGGCATTTGCACTCAAATTTTTATAGCAGCATGTTTCAGAATTGCAAAGATGTGGAAACACCTCAAGTGTTCATCAATATATGAGTGGCTTATGGAGTATATCATCTGTATAACATGGAGTACTACTCAGCCACAAAGAGTGAATGAGGAACTAAGGCCTCATATATTAAGCTGCGTGGAACTGGAGACCAATCTTCTAAATGAAGTACCTCAAGAATTAAAAACAATATATACCACATGTACTCATTATAAAATTGGAACTTATCAATCAACAATAACAATAATAGAAAAATAAAGAGTAAACAAAACTAAAATAATTTAATTTAACATTTAAATTAAATATGGTGAAATGTTAAGATAAAGATGTTAAAGATAGTTGAAGATAAAAGAATGTAATGAAATAAAGAATAGTAATTATATAAAATCTATACTTTTTAAAAAAGCACCATGTTATAGGATAAATAGTTCAAAGTTTAAATGTATTCTTTTTTTTTTTTTTATGTTTTTGAGACAGAGTTTCACTTTATTGCCTTCAATAGAATGCTGTGGTACCTCTTAGCTCACAGCAACATAAAACTCTTGGGCTTTCGTGATTCTCTTGCCTCAGACTCCTGAGTAACTGGGACTACAGGCACCCACCACATTGCCAGGCTATTTTTAGAGATAAGGTCTCATCCTGGCTCAGACTGGTCTCCAACTAAGAGCTCAAGCAATACACCCACCCCAGCCTCCCAAGTGCCAGGATTACAGGTGTGAGCTACCATGCCGGCCCTTGAATACATTCTTTTATATCCTTACCCTCAACAGAATTTTGACTCATTTTTTCCCATGTATCATCAAATGTATTGAGTTTCATTCTGTGTGAAGCCATCCTTCCATAACTTAGTACTAAAAATATTTCATCTGATTTCTTATTGTTAGGTACATAATTTGGATCAACTGCCTAAGTAATTACCTATTACATTAATCTTTGAAGTAGTTAAAATTAATCATAGTTGTGATGCACAATAAAAGATGGACTTGCCTACAAGAGTTTTCTTCTTTATTATAATAAAAAAAAAATCTGCAGAAACACTGTCCATTGGGTAATGTAATTCATTTGCCAATGATGAATGTTTCAACAGATACTTTATTTGAATATGTAATACCTAAGATACTACAGAATTTTGTATTTCCAGGCATTTCAAAATATTTTGGTTAAATTTCCAATATTAAAATATTTAATGTTAAAGAACTATTGCTTACTTTTGTATCTCTGTACTCCATTATTACACTACAGAAAATTTGGAAGAGGCAAATGAATGTGCGATGAAGAAATTAATTCAAACTTGGAGATACACACTAATTTCTTCCATCATACAAATTTGCAAATCTTGTTTCTGATTACATTTTCAAATTGTTTGCCGTGGTTTTTTAGGTTGATATCATTTCAGGGTTCTTACATTTCTAAAATGTCTTTACGTTGTTCTGGCATTTAAATGTTACCTTCCCTGGATATGATTCCTCAATCATAGTTCTTCCCTCTTGATAACCGATATATTCTGTTCTATTGTCTTTTATGTAGTATCTTTCACTGCTGCATAAAAGTCCTTTCTCTCAGGATTTTACTTGGTTTTGGTTTTATTTTACAGGACGCCCAGTTAAATTAGCCATAGACATACTTTAAAAAATTGTTATTTATCTGAAATTTGAATTTAAATAGGCATTGTGCACTTGTGGGGTGTGTGGGTGTGTGTATTTTAAATACAGAAACTGTGTTATCACACAATCCTCTAGACACCAAGATCCCAGTTAAAAAAAGGAGAATCAGGCTGTGGTGGTGTGGGTAGCCACAGTCTGGTGTTTGGCATGGACTGTCCGGCACACCACCAGTGTGAAGTCTGTGAGAGCAGGATACCTTAGTTATCTTCTGAGTTGACCTTATCTTCTAACAAACCTACTTCTAAAGATCCATATTTTCATTTCTTTTAACAATTTTGCATTGTCTAAATACAAGATAGTTTTATAATCAGATTTAAGAAATGTAACAAAACTTCAGGCTAAAAGTCACTATAGTTGGCTAATTATGCTAGGATTTCATGTATTCTTTCATGAAAACACTCAAACTAGACCTCAATTCAGAAATGAGGTTTAAGGAGTATCAAATTGATTATTTGATACACATGTAAATCTTTACCTTTTTCTTTTTGAGAAATGTTAGCATTCTCAAACATCTATGCATAGTCTTATTCATTTTTGAAATAATTTGTTTATGAAGAATCCATCTTAGCTTCTAAGGTGACACCTATAATTACTCATTTTGAAAACAATTGGAGTGTTTTATAGCATTCCTTTATTTAGTAACTATTAATGCATTGAATATGTTATCTATTATGGATTTAACTTTCTATTTTTTTTTTCAAATAAATTTATAGGACCAGTAATGGGAATACCTGTGGAAGATTGTATCAATCATTAATAATTATTTATCAATCGCCTAGAATCTATGTCCTTTCTATTAGTCAAGTGTAGTCCCCCATGTGTCATATCCTATGTCATCATAATTAACCATATAATTTGTTTTTTTAAAAAATGTGTGTACCTAATGAACAAAGGGTAGACTCATGGATATTCTTGATTTTACTAAATGTATTCTGACAATATTGTCTAGTATGATCTTTCCTTTCTTGGCTCAGTTAGCAGGTAGTTTTATCTCAAGATTTGAGTAAATTCCGCTTTAGTTTTTCAACTTTACAGGTGATGATATATATATTTCTTATTGTTGTTATTTTAATGTGAAACAGCTTTTTTGTGAAGTTTTAGGTCAATGATGATCATTCCCTAGATCCATTATTTTATTTGTTATTGAAATGGTACACTTCTTATTCAATGATGTCTTGCTTAGTTATTAGCCAAAATATTAGTTGTTAGTCAAAATAATAAATTTTATGTCATCAACTATTTAACTTTTCACAGTATGGATTATTTTGAAAAGCATATTAAATACTTGATTTTTAAAAAATTTGTTGAATACTTTTTAGAATAGAGAATTTCTTCTGTAGCATCCCCCTAAGGAGATCAATAAGGATCTACATTTTAACGTTTTACAATTTATTTTTGATATATTAAGAAATAATCAATTTAAAGCTATTTGATGTTTTATAATCCATATTAGCTATTTTTCTTGCTGAAACTCAAAGTGTCCCATTTTGAAATGGAAATGTCTTTAGATTAGCTCACCTTTGCCCCTAATTTGGCTTTAACTACTACCTCTAACTTTAAAACCATTTAGCCCCCATGAGGCTAGCAGTCTTTTAAAGCTTTCTACTCAGTTATGTTATTATGTCCAATTCTCATTTTGTACATTTTCTGACTCAGTTCTAGAATTAGTTATTGCATAAAAATTGTTTTAGTGATACAATTTATTTAGGAGCCATAGTATGGGTTACTTATTCTACCATTCTACTCTATTAATTTTTGTTTCTAGTTATTTTTAATAAAAGAAGAGAAATTATATGTCATATATGTGTATGTTCATGTATGGGTGTGTGAATAATAATAGATGGTGAGTTTAAATGATATTTGAAATTCAAAGAGGAATATAGGACTTCTGTTTGTTTTCTTTGAAATTATTTGTTTTCTATTTACATTTGTTTATTCTTAAAAATATGATCACATTGAAGTTAAACTTACTTTTATGCCTGGATAAAAACCTTCAGCTTCCACCTGTATTATAATCTTTGAATATAAAAATTTGCAAATGCATAACTATTAGTTTACACAGTAAATATAACTGGGTTAGCAACTACTAGCTATTTTTTAATTGACAGTATCTTTAAGCAAATGTATGGGCATTCACAAACCAAACTCAGTCTTTATGAGTTCTGATATTTCATAATATCCTCTCATACAAATGGTATCTTTATACACTTTTCCCAATGTTCTCTTTTGTTGAGATTTAAAATTCTGTCATTGCAGTAATTAAGTTTTACAATATTCAGTATGTTGATTAAATTTTGAATTCAATATTACAAATTTATGTTAAACAGTGCAACATACAATTCTAAATTTTTTTTTATTTTTAAACAAACAAATTTTTGTTATGTTTAAACTTTTAATAACACATGTACTAAGTTAAGGTAGAACATCGTATTTCCTAGATGATTTCTTAACAAGTGTTCATTGGCAATTACATTTGAGATTCTCAAAATTCACTGTATCTAAGTCTTCATGGTGCTTGTTTTTGCCAGAAGGTAAATAAGTCATTAATTATTAAATTATAATCAAAACCATAATGTAAAACCTTTTAAATTTCATCAAAGCTTGAAAAATATATGTATTTGGATCATTTCAGGTTTTTTAGTTATAATACATATATCTTTCTAGAAAGATGCAAATGACAAATCTCTCCCTTTAATAGCTCCCTTTCCTGTTTTGTCTCAGAACTAACAATATGTATTTAGACTGTAGAAACAGACCATAAGGGAATTTCTTTCACTTTTTTACTTTCTTTACTTAATATCCATTCATTTAACACCTAACCTCAATCAAATTAAATTAACTTCTTTTCATTAATAATTTAGTTTGCTCAAGGAAAACTGAAAAAAAAAAAAACCTCATTGAATAAAAACTAAGTAGCAGAATTGCTTTGTTAATACTTCTTGATATTAACACTGGTTGTCTGTGACTGTAACACATGATACCTGGATATTCTGTTCTTTCCTTGTATGAAATGTAATGAATCCATTTAATAGGTTTATCATTATTTTTCTTATCATTCTATGTGCCTAAATGTAAATATATGAACATTTTGACAATATGAATGACTTTGTTAATAAAATATTTAATTGAATATGTAAATGTGTGGTCTACATACATAAAGGAGCAGCGTGTACAAAATAATGCATTTTTAGAAAAGCAGTGATTCACAGAAATTGTTTTCCTACTTCTGTACTTTTTATTAAAATCAAATCATGTAACTAGTTTTGTTTTCTATTTAGTTCCTTCAGAAAAACATGTGATCTATTCGAATTATATTTAAGAAACAACTTAAAATCCAATGCATGCTTGTAATTCTGTAATAAATTTGTGTTTTACAACAAAAAGAGCAAGTCCAAACCAATATTATTATGAGTCAACACCCCCACCCACAGTGTCATTACACTTTCTAGTAAATTGTCATCAAATATGTCAATCATGACAGGTAATACAAAGTTGACATGACAATTTATAATGTTGGGTAACAAGAAAAAATGCAAAACTTCGTAACTTTTTATTTCTAGTTGGAACAAAGTTTAATGGAATACTATTTCACTGGTAATTGTTAATTGCTCCCCCAATAATCATTCTTCTCTTGTTCTACAGCAACAATATGTATAGCTTGGCTTCTGGTAATTCAGAATATGCATTAAACTTCTCAATCTTCCTCTGCTTCCTGAGGCGGTTTGAAATTTCTAGGAAAAAATAGTTCTGAAAGATTTCTTTATATTAATGAGCAAATTTAAATGTCAGAAAAAGTTTGTGGTAAGCAAGATAAATTGAAAAAATATAAACAAAAAACAAGACGTCTTGTAACTAAGAAGATTGTTAGTCTCATTTGCCTAGGTAGTGCAAATTAAAACCTGCTGTCTTGAAGCAATATTTAAAGTTGCGGTATTCTCTTTAGCTTGTAAAAGTTTCTCAGTTTGAAAAACAAACTCTATGGTAAACCTGTCCATAATCCTTGTGTTTGTAGTGGTTTGCTAGAGAGTGCAGTTTGGAAGACAATGCTGGGAACACAAATGTGAAATTGGGGGCTAAACCAGAGAAAGAGTTTGCCCCTGAAATATATGTTATAGTTTAAATAAAATGTTCATTTAAAAATATACAAAATATATTAGTATATAAGAATATCATCGTTTTGTGAGATTTCCAGATGAGAACAAAGCCAATAGCCTAATTAAAGATGTGGTACAAGCATACGTTAAAATTTTTGATAAATAAAATACCATAGTGTCCACTCCTCCCTCCAAATATTTGATGGCAAAATGAGGATGTGCATTATACATGGGTAGTAGGAGCCAGGAGTGGTGAAGCCCCAGAAGCCCTAACAGGCTTCCCAGGGCCACAGCCTTCCACCCTGGGCACCAGGTTCTCAGGGGGTTCAGGTCCAGTAGAGCAGGATAGGGTGGCCTTGCAACAGGGGAGGGAGCATTGACAGGTCTAGTGAGGTGTGCCATGCAGAAGGAACCTGGATCCCCAGGCAGCTACCAGGAATCTGCCTGGCTGCCTGGGGCTACTTGTGCAGCCATCTCAGCAGAGGCCTCCAATGTGGTAGAGAGGGAAGGGTTCAGGAGAGAGGGAAAGGGCTGCCTTCATGGAGTAGCTAGCTGTGGGAGGGTGGTATGATGGGCACATCTACCAGAGTTGGATTAGTCCTCCTTTATGTCCTGGCACAGCCAGCCACTTTCTCCTGAGACATTTACTTAAAAATTTGGGCCAAAAACATAGGTGCATATTATCAGGGGAGTGCATTTTACATGGAAAAATATGGTAAAATTGAGCTTGCATGAATTAAAAAATATGTATGATGGGTTTATTAAACAAAAAAAGAAGTTTAACAAACTCTAGAGGTGGAAGATAATGCATCTTATGCTTGGGTCCAACCAGTCCTTCCCAATATAAATATTTTAGCTAAAGTGTTTCTTCAAATTATCATTTCCTTTCCTTAAGGAATTAAATAGATGGTGCTTCGAAAGAGAACAATCATGATTAGAATTTGAAGTCACTGTAGTATTTTGAAAATCAAATAACAATTTTTTTTTTTTTTTTTTTTTGCAAGGATCTCAAGCTATCACCGTGGGCAGAATGCCACGACATCATAGCTCACAGCAACCTCCAACTCTTGGGCTCAAGTGATCCTCTTGACTCAGTTTTTCTATTTTTTAGGTGGAGATGGGGGTCTCACTCTTGCTCAGGTCGGTCTTCTAACCTGTGAGCAGGCAATTCATCAGCTTCGGCCTCCCAGAGTGCTAAAATTACAGGCGTGAGCCACCACACCCAGCCCAAGTAATTATTTTAGTATGTATGAGGTAGCAATCTTAAAAGTAGATGTCACAATGAATACAGGGTGAGGGTAGGCAGGCCAAAAGTGAGATAAAGAAGACAAGAGTGAGGGAGAGAGAGAGAATTTTTTCTGTGCAAAAGAGGTAGACAAAATTTGTCATCTTATTTACGTCTTTAAAAAATCAAGAGAAAGATGGTGTAGTGTAGGTTTTTATTTTAAAATATGCTATTTTGAGATTATCTAAGAAATATTTGTAGACCATTAATACGAGAAATCATCAATGAACAATTTTATCAAGTGGTGCAGGAAATAAGCAATTAGAAATTTCATGGAGAAAAATCAATACTCACAAATAACTTTTGCAACATATTTCCAAGCAGTAGATGTAAGGGCTTACTTTACTAATGAAAATTAGATACCAAAGTTGACATAATCAATAGAACAAGATAAGGACAATTCCTGGCAACAATTCCTGGCTATTAAATAATAACTAGGAAATTTAGGTTAATATATCAAGGTGTTAATAATTGAACTAAATTTTACTGAATCTATCAATTATAATTCTTTGATCTTGTTTTATCATTGTCATGTAATATTTTTCAATTAAATTAAATATTGGCAAGTTCTTAATTCAGTGTTCCTTGAATGATGAAATTAAAATTTACTTTTTAACAAATAGTCTTAACATAATTAGGTTAAATACACACACTACTTTAACCATATTACTCTGGGAGAGGTTCAGTGAAGCCAGACATAAATCAAGAAAAAGAAAACAGCAAAACACTTAGATGTTGTTACTGAAAAATCTCTAGGTTAAACATAGCACATTCAGAAATGCTATTCAGAGGAAATACCTGGCCTGTCATGATGTAGTGAAAGAGAGAAAAACTGGGTGCCAAAGCCTTTATTGCAATTATTGCAGGAAGGAGTAGGATTGGTAGCATAAAGAGTCTTTGAGTTGGTTAATATGAATAATTTCAGTAGCTCTAAAGCATAGGGGTTTTCCCTTGTGGTTTGTCACCTGGCCCATAGGCAGGTGTACCAGGTCTGAAGACTAAGTGTCTGACCTTCCTACCAAGCATGTACGTTGGCAGCACTGTACAAACAACTTGGTAATGTTTCATAACCTTGGTATGTCAGTGTCTTACAGCTGTGTGCCTGTCAACCCGTGGTGGTGTTTTGTTGAGTGGTGTTCCTTATTGTGGTTGCGTGTTTTTGTGTGCCCTCTCAAGAATGCTGGCACTGAACTTAGAATAATGAACGAACATTAAATTTCTTGTTAAACTTGGCAAAAGGGGAAGAGAAATGGTGTTCTAAGTTTTGGGGGGTACAAACATGGCTTTCTGAGGGAAGAGAAAGTGTCACTGATGAAGAGTGGTCAGGGTGGACAGTAAGAAGCAGAACTGAAGAAAACATTGCAAAAGTTCATTACGGTGTGTGTCAAACTTGTCTACTGACTGTGAGAAGAACAGCAGACCAAGTAAACATTGATAGAGAACAGTTAATCTTAACTGAAAATTTTAGCATGAGACAGGTGTGTGTAAAAATGGTCCAGAAATTACTTGAAGGATGGACTAGTTATTGGCATCAGTGCAGAGCTTCCTAAGGGGAGTACTTTGAAGAATGAGTATGTAACACTTTCTCTAGGATGAGTTAGTGAAATTAATTGTCAGATTTCCTATTATGGGTGCCTATGGCAACCAAATAAAGGAGGTGGTTGGGGATAGGGACTTAACTCTCTGATCAAAAGAGAAAGTGACCATCCATCAGCCAAGGATTTCAAAACTGGGGTGAGGCAGTACTTTAAACCGTTTTACATATGAACACACTCACACAAACTTAAAGTTGCAATAGCATCAATAATTTGTGTGAAGATAAAAAACAGTCTACCACATGTATAGTGTCTCATAAAAAAAAGAAAAATCATGGCAAAAGAAATTATAAAGACATTTTCCAGATAACAAAATAATAGTAGATCATTTATAAAACAACCTCAACAAATTCAGGCAGGACAAATAAAAAAGAGGGAAATGGGCATATCATAGTTAAATTATAGACCCTCAATATAATGAGGGAATTTAAAGGCAGACATTTTTTGTTAAATGTGTAATTTACATATATTTACATGAAAGAAACAACCAAAAATTTTACTGATGTTTTAAATAGAAATGACACAGGAGATGAGATGACAGTTGGCATAACATCTTTAAAGTGGCAAAACAATAGCAAGCTATAATTATATATTTCAAGGACATTTTCCATAAATGAAAGTGAAATAAAACTATTTGGGAAAAAACAAATGTTTGATTTTTTTTTTTTTTTTTTTAGTAACAAACTTGCACAAAAAATGAGAAATACATTAGGAGTTAAAGAACATTTTATGGACCGAAGGCAAATTATATCACATAGAATCATAGATCTGCACAAAAGAATAAAGAGGAACATGTACTATAAATAAGTGGTTAAATGTATAATACTTTGTCATGTTTTATAATTTGAATGATAAATTGATAGTTTCAAGAAAAAGTAAATGAAAATATTGCCAAACATATGATTTGATATGTGTAAATTAAAGACCACATATTATATAGATAATAAAAAATTATATATGTATTTGAAATGTTACTTATTACAAAACTGAATGATAATAGAAACAAAATATATTACAATTTGTGTAATAGAATCAGAACTGTGCTAGAGGCATTTTATATTTTGAATACTTATATCAAAATTAAGTAAGTTTTAAGGTTCCTCTTTAAAAAAACTAGTACAGTTTAATAGCTAGTACATGTGCTGTTTGTTTTTTATTCTTAGAGGAATGTAAAACAGTGGAAATCAAGTGGGAAGAAGAAAGTGTAAGGGAGGGCCAAAAACCTCCCTAATAGGCACAGTGAACACTATTTGGGTTCACACTTAAAGCTGTGAGTGGAGCTTTACAAAAACGATCCATGTAACCAAAACGTTTGTACTTTGAACTAAAACAAGAAAATGTACCCTCTGAAATTTTTAAAAAGCAAAAAATAAACAGATAAGCTTCAGAAAGAAAAAGGCATTAATGAACATAACACCAAGGAAAATAACTCCCAAGAAGGATGGCAATTGCTTACTGCTCCATCCTACTCAAACTGGGATTAAACTGGCTTCAAAGGACTCATAGCAGAGTGGATGCAATAAAGGACTCTGAGGATGGAGCCCAGGAATCCCCCCAGGTGCTAAGCTCTGGGATGCAGTTTTAACTTCATTGGAGAATTTGTCTGTGTCCTTTCTTAGTACATCCAAGATTCTGGAAGAAAAAAATGATGCAGAGATAAAATTCCAGGTTTCCCAAACTGCTTAACTGGTCAGTCTGGAAAAGCTGCTAAAACTCTTAGCACTCTCTTCCATCATCTTTAAGTGGAGACTACAGCTGTAATGGAGGGGACTAGATACAAAGGAAGGATGCATGTTGAGTCCTTACAATACCTAATGAATGTGCAGCAATGCTAAAACCCAACAAACTAACTAAAAATAATTTTAAAAAGCCTGGTACACACAGTATCAATAAACCCAAATTATTTAGAGCTGAATAATATTCAGTTGTATAGACACACCCAGCACACATATGCATTGCCTCTTCTTTATGGATCTGTCAACATACAATTGAGTTGTTCCCAATTTCACTATCATGAATTTCAATGAACATGGGTGTGCAGACAGCAGATAGCTTACAAGGTGGTATTTTATATAATTTGTGTACCTGCACAAAAGAGAGTTTGCTGGGTCGTATGATAGTTCTGTTTTTAATTTCTTTAGAAATTTCCATATTGTTTTCCATAATGTCTGTACCAATCTTCATTTTTACCAATACTGTGCAAGAATTTACTTTTATCTACACAATTACCAACATTTGTATTCTTTTGACTTTTTAATAAACACCATTTTAACAAGTGTTGCATAATATCTCATAGTGATTTGGATTTGCATTTCCCTGATGATTAACAATTTGAACATCTTTCCATGTACTTATCAGAAACAAAGTGTAGACTTAGATCAGTGTCAAGATCTATTGACCAAGAATAACAATGGTAATGCTATATCTATATGTAAAAGAACAAATTTATTCTAGAAGAAAATTCTGATGATTTTTCTAAGTTGAAGTAAGCAGCCTTTGCACTAAAAACAAATTTTCAGTTTTTAATGTTTTTAATTTAAGTAACTTAATTCTTACCTTCAGACTCATTAACAGAACAGAGTATATAAAATAACATCAACAGACAAAATGGAGCTAATAAATGACTATGGCTTCCTTTTCAAAAATGTTCTGTAAGAATGTTTTTAGATATTTCTGTTATCAAAATGAAACTTCCTCTAGATAAGGATGGTTATATCAAGTAATTCACTGACTAAATTTTTTAACACATTCTTTAAACATTTTTTATTTAATGCTAGTATTCAGAAATTTAAGTGTTATACCACAATATGATTTTAGAGGTTTTATTGTATTTTTATTAAAGTACTTCACAAAGTAGTAAATCTTATTTGTAATTAGGGTACAAAAACACAGCTAAAGGAACTAAACACGTACATTGGCTCTTGTCACATGAAGAAATATATGCAGCTTTAAATAAAGTACACACGGAATGTTCATGTAGTATAAAAAAAAAGTAACAAATTTCACTGAAGCTACTGTGAAGATTATGGTGCTCAATGTAATTTTAATTTAAGTAGAATATACCAAGAATAATTTGTGTCCCACAGGATTATTTATACTGTGGATGACTGGAAAATATTCCTGCTGTAGCTCTGTTTTCTACTTTTTGATTTTGTTCTAAAGAAGCATTCGATTATAAACATTCATGGCTAAAATAATAAAATAAGAATCTTCCTGACAAATGAGAATTATAGATTTTTCAGGAATACTAGAATAATCTGTCTTTTAATTAACATATTTTTCTAAAATTGATTATATTCTGATAAAATTGAAAACAAGTGAAAAATGTTTTATTTCTTCTACCGTTTTTAAAGATTGTCAAGTTTATTTTTGCTGCTCTATGTACGTAGATATCATAAATTACATATATAAGAATATGAAATTGACAGCTTTTCTCGTTCAAGATAATACATTTAAATACTACACTAATATCTTTAATGTGCTTTTGTACATCAACATCCATAATTCTTCAGAAGTATAGATATAATTAATGAAAGTTTTGATATATAACTTATGCATCACATATTCAGATGTTAGTAAATGAAAATAAAGTATTCACTTTGAAAATAAAATCCCAATAAACACATAGGCTGAGTACGTTTGTTAAAATTACTATTGAATTAGAATCCTTGCCTTATTACCATAAGACTATGATAATTATAGAAATAATCATGAGACTTCATTAATAATGATAACCCCACAATAATAATCATGATAGATGAACAAATAAGAAATGTGGATATGAGATAAACAAAATGGGAAGAGAGAAACTAGGGGTATTGCAATAATTTTGAAGAAATGTGGCAAAATACCATAAATGAAGACAAAAAATGGATTCCAAATGACTGAGAAATTTATATTTGTGAAATGAAAGCATTATTTCTTAATTTAAGAGGTGGATAAAACAGGTTGTTTTAGAACCTCTGCTAGTTCTCTGGTTCATGTGATTGACTAGACAGTTCTGATATTAAATTCAGCAAGGCATATGGCAAATCCTGGCTTTAAATTGGTGTATTAGGCTTATATTTGAATCTATTCTTCTAATATGAAATGCAGGAAAAATTAAAAAGAAAGCAAGAAAAAAAGAAAAACAAATCTAGCAACACAAACGTGTGAGCAAACCATCTATGAATCAGAATGTGTAGAAATTTCCTGAGAGGTAGACAGCAGACAGAGAATGGGCACCCAGACACATGCACAGACAGGTGTTATTCTGTGAGATGAAACAGCATCAAGGAGGTTCAAAACAAATTCAGAAGCAGGGATCTGAATCTGAATGTGTGCATGGAGCAAATACCTATCTGGCTATGAGTGATACATACTGGATCATTTCCAGTTAGGAAGTTCAATCCAGATGAAGCCCTTGTCTGTTACTTGGAATCTTTTCATCTTGTAAAGACACCGTGTGGGTCCAAGAAGTATAAGTGTGTCCTGGAGGAAGGAGATCCAGAGAAGGCCAACCAGATCATTATTTAGTAACATAACTTCTTCCATGGCACATCTTCTAACCCTTGCTCTCCATAAAATGGAGACCAAACATTAGCATAACCTTTTTTTTAAATTAATTTTTATTAAAACGTAACTGTATACATTTATGGGGTACAAGGGATGATTTGATAGACAATGTGGAAAGCTTAAATCAAATTAATTAACATAACCATCACCTCACTTACTCATTGTTTGTGGTAAGACGTTTACAGTATACTCTTCATTGTTTGGACCTCACCTGGTGTGCACAATTCAAGCATTATCTTTCTATATCCCCTAAGTGACCTGCAAAAATAGAGTCAAGAGAATTATCAAATATGAATGCAGAAATAACATTGTATATACTTGGGTGAAAGCAACACCTTCTAAGGGAGAGAATTCAAAAGAAGGACAAAAAAAAAAAAAAAAAAAAGGCCAGGCACGGTGGCTCACGCCTATAATCCTAGCACTTTGGGAGGCCAATGCAAGTGGATTGTCTGAGCTGACAGGTTCAAGACCCGCCTGAGCAAGAGCGAGACCCTGTCTCTAAAAATAGCCAGGTGTTGTGACGAGCACCTGAGTCCCAGCTACTTGAGAGGCAAAGGCAAAAGAATTGCCTCACAGTCCTAGAGGTTTCTGTGAGCTGTGATGCCATAGCACTCTATCCTGGGCAACAGGGTGAGAGACTGTCCTGGAAAAAATAATAATAATGATAATAATAAGAGACCAGGTATGGTGGCTCATGTCAGTAATCCTAGCACTCTGGGAAGCTGAGGCAGGTGGATTGCCTGAGCTCATGAGTTTGCAGCCTCCCTTAGAAAAAACAACAACCCGACTTTGGAAAAAAAAAAAAAAAAAAGCCAGTCATTGTGGTGGGTCCCTGTAGTCCCAACTCTTGAAAGGCTGAGGCAAGAGAATCTCTTGTACTCAAGTGTTTGAGGTTGCTGTGAGTTCTGATGCCATGACACTCTACCAAGGGTGACAAAGTGAAACTCTGTCTCAAAAAAAAAGGGTAAGAGTCTCATTTGGGGTGAATTGTTTCAGGTGAATATAGACAATTTATAAAATATGAACATAGACAATATGAAAAATTATGGTTGTCTGGTTTAAAATAATACGTGAGTTCAAATCTTAAGAGAACAGGGCTGGATACAATGACTTTATAAATTTTTATATAATTGATGGAGAAGTATATTGATATTGACGTATAAGATAAATTACTGAGTGAAAGTGCCAAAGTACAATGCTTATTTGATAAGAACAGTGGACCCAAGTAAAATTTGGAGTAGTCCCTGAATGTGACATCTGTTTTACATCTTAGAATTTTCATGACTTACTGTGACTTGGATGTTTTCAAATGCAGAGACTGAGAGAATTTGAGAGCAAAGAATTTGTTTAGGAACTGAGTTCAGGACACATTACCAGTGGTGTTGCAATAGTATAATAGCAAAGATAGGGCTCTGTTATCAAGAAAATTCTCCTAACTGGGGCTTCATTGTGTTGAGGAACTCTAGAACACTGGCTATTTATCCATCAACTCCAATATATAGCATTTCCAAAAATTTTTTAATATAAATATTTTTTCATATCACATTAAGACGTATGTAAAGAATGGCTCGGTGCCTGTAGCATGTTGTTTATGGCACTAGCCACATACACGAAGGGTGGCAGGTTTGAACGTGGCCTGGACCAGCTAAACAACAATGACAACTGCAACAGCAACAAAAAAATAGCCGGACATTGTGGAAGGCACTTGTAGTCCCAGCTACATGGGAGGCTGAGGCAAGAGAATCCTTAAGCCCAAGAGTTTGAGGTTTCTGTGAGTTGTGATGCCACAGCACTCTACTCAAGGTAACATAGTGAGACTGTCTCAAAAAAAAAAAAAAAAAAAAAGGTATATACATGTAGATATACATTTACATGTATGTGTGTACCCAATCATTTCTAATCACGTTTTCATTTTTCTGTAGAAGAATTTTGAAGTGGTCTTATATAATAATACATATTCTCTATATTATTTATTAAAGGCATAATCAAAATTTGTGTTAGTTGTTAGCCCAATAAGCTGTGTATTGTAATAGCCCAACTATATAACAACGTTCACTTATCTTTTTCCTTTTTGTTGACTACTTCGTTTCATTTTTCTACCAATGTTACTTATAGCATCACAATGAAGGTCCTTAAGTATAGTTCTTCTTACTTGTCTCTGATTTTCCCCTTCCTTATATTCCTAAAATAAGCAGTATTTATGTTAGGGTACATATATTTTAAGGCAATTCTAATACAGCATTTATAAGTAACAACGGAATATTAAAATACTCATGTGAGAGCTTGGTAGTTCCTTAAATCAGTGTGGTTGACAAACATTTTGATCATATAACCTGTAAGAAATGTTTTAAGCAACAATTGTCACTTAAAATGTTTAAGTATTTATTACCATGAATATAAAGAATAAATAAAAGTAAATACATAAAATAAAGGTATGAATATAAAACATAAAATGTCCTAGAATTTTCCTTAAACACTTCTGTTGTTATCTTACATACTATATTTTCCACATTTTTCCCAATGATATTTATTTATTTATTTATTTTTGTTTGGGGGTCCTAGAGGGTACAAAGAATTAAGTTACACTGATTACATTTATTAAGTAAAATCTTTCCTATAATTGTATCGTTTCCCCAAGAGGTGTATCATACATTATAACCTCCCCACCTGCTTCACTCCTATCCCTGCTCCCTCATCCTCACTCCCCACCTTGAATTGATCTGAGGTTTTTCTCCCATGAGGGTATGTATTAGATCATCTACTGGTCTCATATTAGAATTGAGTACATTGGATTCTTGTTTCAGCTTTCTTGTGATACTTTACTAAGAAGAATGTGTTCCAACTCTCTCTAGGTTAATGCAAAAGATGCAAAGTCTCCATCTTCTTAAATGGCTGAATAGTATGCCATGGTATATTTATATCACGGTTTGTTAATTCATTGCTGGGTTGTAGGGATTTAGGTTGTTTCCACATTTTGGCAATTGTAAATTGAGCTTCAATAAACAGTCTAGTGCAAACATTTTTGATTCCCTTTATGGGTCTTCACTTTGATCTATAAGCATTAGTGCTACTTGTGCAAGGCAGAATGAGAAAAATTAGTGAATGGAAATGGGAGTTTAGGGGACATGTATTTATAGGCTTGCCTTTAATCATCATAAGAAAAATGTGTTGTGTTATAAAATTTACAATGTACTTTTTCACAGAAAATCTTATTTGAGCTTCACATGTGCTTTGTCATGTGGATAGAGCAGAAAATATTATCACCTCCATTTCTGAGTTAATACAATTGAGACTCAGGGAGTCTAAGTATCTTTCTAGGTCATACAGCTATATATCTGATAGTAATATTATTATTATTATTTTTTTTTTTTTTTTGAGACAGAATCTCACTGGGCCATGGCATCTCACAGCTCATAGCAACCTCAGACTCTTGGGCTTAAGCAATTTTTTTGCCTCAGCCTCCCAAGTAGCTGGGACTACAGGCACCCACCACAACGCCCAGCTATTTTTTGGTTGCAGTTGTCATTCTTGTTTGGCAGGCCCAGGCTAGATTCAAACCCACCAGCTCCAATGTATGGGGCTGGTGCCCTAACCAGTGAGCCACAGGTGCTGAGCCTATGTCTGATATTATTAATAAGATTGCAAGCACTGGTTGTTTGACGGAAACCTCTGCTTAGAATCAGAGAGTGCTGAGGAATAGAAACAAGATATAAAATTAAAGTGTAAAAGACAGGGACTTAAAACTAATGGTTCCAGTGGATCTCGGTCCTCATATGAATCTGAAGTATAAGCTCTGAAACACAAAGAATCAGGACCCAGATAATAAGAAAACAGGCAATACAGAGTAAGGAAACAAGTACAGGATTTTCGTACAGGTGTGGTTAAGTTTATGTGTGTATGTACAAAAAGCATGCACTCTCTGTATCAAAAAGTGTTTATTATTCATAGAAAATCTTAGTGCTTGTTCCCCAAGCTCTAATCTTCATGGAGCTACACAGTGAGAACCAAATATTCGTTCGCTAATGTATCAGAGAAACACAAATGTCAATTGACTCAGAACTCATGGAGGGCAGCTAGGGTGTGGGCTCTACCTCCCCTTCACTGAAAAAACATGCATTATTGTTTTTGCAGATTATTGCTGCTGATATGATTAAGGACTCTGGGGCAGATGAGTCTCCTCATCTCTATGGCACAATGTACTGTCTATAACTGCTAAGGCAATCATCCTTTAATAAAGCATGCCAGTATTTTTTGGTCAGAGAGCCTGGGGTGTGAATAAATATAAAAATAATTATGAAGAATTGTTTCCCCAAATTGACGATTTCAATAGCAGGAGATGAGAATATATCTTCATCAAAGCCCCAGGGATGACACTCACTGGGTACTATTAATACCAAACTTCTTATCTAGCACTTTAGTTGCACAATTTTTTTTTTCTGCATTTTGTTTCATTATTTTCATATTTTTATTTCTCTCACTTTTTTTCTCAAATATGTCCTTTTCCAATTGCATTGTGACAAAGTATTCATTTCACCTACTGTAAAGATTCTTGTAGCCACGGTCTCCACATCGAGAATGGAAGCTTCCCCTCCTGTTGCTTGAACTGACCTACTAGATTTCCATTTTCCACCACTCTGGATGGGAGCAGCAGCAGTGGAAACTCTTCTCAGATCTGTGGGCTATTTTTCCAATGTGACATAGGAAGGATGGGGGTGGAGGGAGGAATTGTGTAAAGCAGCCAGTCACCGTGCAGAGGCTATCCATTTTAAATATTACATTTGAGGGAAGACTGTTTTCCTTCCCTTTTAAGCAGTTTTGATTGATTACAACAGCTAAAAATTTACAGGCATCTATGCAACTCCAAAAAATAATAAACTATCAATGAATATGATGAATTAGTCATAAACCCAGGGCTGCAAATTGTTACTATTTAAAAATTGGCAAAGCGTATCGTATGTTGAGATAAAAGGCTATTGTTAAGGCTATTATTAATTAAAAACTCTCCTTTGATTATCAGTGTTGAGGGGTAGCTTTAAGAAGTTAATTTCCACAAAAGCTTTAACAAGATGAATGAATTTATACCACACTATGAGATACAGCAAAGAAAAGAAGAGAAGAGAAAAGAAAAGAAAGGAAAAGAAAAGAAAAGAAAAGAAAAGAAAAGAAAAGAAAAGAAAACCCTTCAAAATAACTGGAAGAAAAGAGGCCTGAGAGACTTTATTCATTCATCCTTACCACCACAAATGCTGTCTGACAGCACATCTAGTTTTTTTCTGACGTTCAGTACAAGAGATTACATATCTGACACTAGATTTTTATGATAAATACAAGAGTCACTAGTTATAAAAAGGTCTCTTGAGAAGTTTATAATACGTTGGCATCACTTTCAAGTAGAAACAATGGTTCAGAAATATACTAACTGTAACTATCTACATTCTAACATCCTTCTGCATCTATGAAATTTATAAAAATTCCAAAATACACTATACCTTTTATTCTTGTATGTCTATAAATATATTTATGTCAATTATAGTATTGGAGAAAATGTTAAAAGATCCTGTGATGGGTGGGGCCACATCTATGGTGCATCTTAGAATGGGTACAGGTGATTGCACTAATGTACACAGCTATGATTTAACAACTAAAAAAAAAAAGTTAAAAAAAAAGAAAATAGACTTTGTTTATGGTGAACCAAATAAAACTTTAGATCAACTATTTTTAATATGTGAACAAAAAATAAACTCCATTAAATAGTTGTTGTTGTTGTTGTTTTTCATTCAATTTGGTTTGGTTTGGTTTGGTTTGGTGGCAGTATTAGGAACACCTTGCTTTCAGGAACATCAGTGAGAAAGAGTTCACCACGATCAAAACACTGTTCTTTGTTGATTTTGATAGTTCATAAACCAAATTACTTGTTAACTTTGTGTAAATATAGAAACTTTCTAGAAAGTTACAATGATTTTGTTTCTTATTTATATGATGCTCAGCCTTTAGATATTTTAAAATAAATGTTACTGATTGTTATCACAAATATGTTAACCTATTTCTTTCATTGGTCCTTTGCATATCTTGTACACCTCCATTTTCAGGAAATATTCTATGTTTATTACTCAGTTTTGTATATGATTATTTTCTTCTGTTACCCTGTTTCCCCGAAAATAAGACAGTGTCTTATATTAAGTTTTGCTCCCAATGATGTGCTACGTCTTATTTTCAGGGGATGTCTTATCTTTCCTGTAAGTAGGTCTTATTTTTGGAGGATATCTTATTTTCGGGGAAACAGGGTATATTGTTATCATTTAATTACTATTAACATTTACTGAAAATGAATTTTCAGAAGAATGATGGATGACTGATTTGACACTATGCTGGTGTTTTCCCATGACACAAAGTGGCTCAGCTCTTCTCCAGGATAGCTTAAAAGTGCAAGATCTTTAAACTATTCATTGTCTCAACATCTAAGGCAAAGGGGATAGTAGATAGACATCCAAGCTTCCCTCTCCATCAGTCAAGCCATTCTGTGGCATGACTTCACAATATCTCAGAAAGGCCACTGTGTTGCCTACAATGGTAATTCACCTTTACACCTATACTTTATTGGGGTTTCCTTTTTCCCAAATCTACTTTCGCTTACCTAAGTGGAACTTGCTTGGATCTTTACTTAAATATACTAGCTGCCCCCATATCTCTTACTCTGGGTCTGCTTTGGGGAGAATTCCAGTCTAAAAGAACATCCATGTTGTTAAATTCAATTTCCCTCCTACCTTTCTTTCCCTTTGACTTGCACGTGACGTACTCAAGCACTTCTGTCTTTATTTTGCTTCATTGACATCACATCCCCCTATTTTTTTCCTATAACCCTTGTCTATTTCATGTTTACTTTTTTTTATTTTTAACATGCAGCATGTCCTCTTCTGTTCCTGCTGCTCATACTTCATGGTCTTCCATTGTCTTTGCATCAACAAGTTCAATCTTTAGATTTGTCATATAACTGTTTATTTTGACCCTACATATACGTCCTAGGCTTCTTACCAAAATTATCAACATGCTACTGCTTCTTCACACTTAAGTGGTCCACAGAAATATTCATCTTCTTAACAAGATTTTGAGATGTTTATTACCTGAAATCTGTCTTCCAACATGTTCTCTTTTTTGTCTCAAAAAATGGCATACCATGTACCCCTTTACTCTGGTAGCCATTGTGTTGTCTTCATTTTGCTGACATCCCACTCATAAGCAATTATCAAATACTGCACAGTAAAACCTTGTATATGTTGCCTTTGTGTATACTTTTAAAATTGTTTTCACTTCATAGTGCCACTTCTACTTTCTTTTCATTGGAATTAATCCTAAAATTATCTTAATCCAACAACTGAAAATCGTAAATTTTAGTCTGTCTTAGTCTGTGTACTGTTGTTTGACTGAATGTCTGAAACTGGATAACGGTGAATATTCCATTCACTTGAGAAGAAGGTATATTCTGAAATTATTAGAATATATTTTTAAAAGTTAATGTGGTCAGGGTAATTAACATGCTGTGTTTGGATCTTCTGTAATCTTTTTGCTGGATTGACTACCTATCAATTCCACAGAAATGCTTATTAAAGTATCCAACCCTACTTTTGGATTTAAATTTATTTTCCTAAGTTCTGAGTATTTTGATTTATTCATCTTGAAATCTTGCTATTAGGTAAATTCACTAGAATTTATGTCTTTCTAATACCTTGATGGTTTTTCATTTGTTGTAATAGTCTTTGTCATGATAGCTAATATTTTCTTCTATTTTGATAATCATATTTACTTTCACATGTTTCAACTATTTCACATCATTTTTCTTTTAAACAATCAAGATTTTAAATTCAAAGTACGGCATTTGTACACTGGGTTCTTACTATTTAACTTAATATAATTACCCTTAACTTTTATTTGGAGTATTGAGACCATTGATAGTTAACAAAATTAGTGTGAATTATTGGACTGAGTTTTATTTTACTATTTGCTATTTGTTCCATATTCCTTATATGATACCTCTGTTTTGCTTTTGGTTAAGCAACTGCTTTTAAGAAAATGGTGCCAATTTTTTTCTTTCATTTTAGTTTCAAAATATAAAAAATGTTGTGTTACATGGATACCCTCTACAATACTGAACTTGGGTTTTTTGTTGCCCATCACGTCAATAGTGTTCATTGTACCCAGGATGTAAGTTTTTACAAATCCCCTCCATCCCCCTTCTTGATTTCCAATGATTTTTACAGTAAAATTCCCATTATCTAAGTTCAAGCAACCAGTAGCATTCTATCAGCATGTGACATGGCCAAAAAAGAAAAACAAACAAACAAAAAAAAAAACAATAACTATCATAGTTTACATTAGGTGTGCTATACTGTCAGTAAGTAAACACTTCAAGCATTACTCCTGCAATCTCCATGTGTCCTTCTAATAATTTTACATGTAATGTGTGTTACTTAAAGTTAAAAAAAAAAAAAAAAGATAGAGAAGTTTCTCCCTTTACCAGTAACTTTTTAAACAACTATTCGTTTAAAGTTTATCCGATGAAGAGAATGGCTATGCCAACTCTATTGATTTCTGTTTACATGGAATATCATTTTCATCTCTCCACTTTGAGTCTGTATGAGTCCTTGTGGTTTAGTTGTTTTTGCTGGAGACAGCAGATACTTAGGTAGTGTATTTTTATGCATCTATCCAGTCTGTGTTTTTTAAGTGGGACTTTCAGAACATTCATGTTGAGTGTTAGTGTTGATTGTGGGATGCTCTCTGTTCATCATCTTGATACCTTATTGTTCTGCTTTTCCTCTTTTGAAGTTGTTTTATAAGAGCTGTGAGCCCTACCTTTTTGGTGTGTTTACAATGGTGGGTATCTATTGTGTTATTTCCTGTATCATGCAATTCTGAGTATTTCCTTTATAGTAGGTCTAGTAGTGACAAATTTCCTTAGTGTTTGCCTGCATAGAAAAGTCTTAATTTCTCCATCATTTATGTAGCTTAGATTTGCAGAATAAAATATTCTTGGAAGGCAGTTATTCTGTTTAAGAAGACTAAAAATGAGGCCTTGTTTCCTTCTGTCTTGTAAGATCTCCCTTGAGAAGTCCACTGTTAGCTTGATGGATTTTCATTTATAGATTAGTTGTTGCTTTAATATTGCTGCTTATAGAATTTTCTCCTTGATTTTGACTTTGATAAAGTTGATAATTACGTGTGTGGAAAATGTCCTGATTTCTATGAATCTTTGTGATATTCAATTGCCATTTTGTGTACAGAGATATAAATCTTGGCAATACCAGGCATTTTCCTCATTAATTCCCTTGAATAGATTTTATATGTATTTTACTTTCTCCTCTTTGCCTTGAGGGAGACGTATAATTCATATGTTAGTTTTATTGTCATAAGTCCATATTTCTATGAGTGATGTTCATTCTTAGTTACTATCTTTTCTACATTTTTGACTGCGTTATTTCAAGAGCCTTGCCTTCAGAATCTGAGATTCTTTCTTCTGCTTGGTTTAGCCTAATAGGTAAAGCTTACTGCTGTATTTTGAAATTCTCTCAAAGGCTCTTTGATTTCTTTTGGTGCCAATATATCCTTTGTTATACTATCTAGCTCTTTAGTGACTTTTGGATTTTTTATTAATGTACTAAAATAATGTTTTGGTTTCTTTTTTGTTGGTTTTCAATTTTCTTTACATGCTATTTATATTAATTTTCATCCATACTCTGACTTACATTTCTGACATTCATTAGTCTCTTTTTGGTGAAGGTTCATTGATGTGGATGCATTATGATCCCCTATGTTTGGCAAGTGCACTGAGAGCCTGTAATGCAGCTGTCCTGTTTTGTCCCATTTCCGTGTGATTTTCACAGTTCAAACTGGTGCTGGATATTCTTTGGGGAGTATGGAATTTTCTCCAGATGTTAGAAGTTGAAGTTGAAAGCTGGGCGAGGTCTACCATTCCTGGACTTACCCTTTCCAGTGCTCCCCATGAAGGTGACAGTGGCAACTTAACCCATGGTTGAGTGTGTTCATCTGTGAACATTTGCTGAAATCAGGTCTAGGGATAATGTTGCCTTATCATGGTAGTTTCCTGGAGGAGCGTTTGAAGAAAGAATTTGCATTATTTTTCTGAAAAAATAAAGTTTAGTAAGTATTGTGCATTCATGCCTGATTCTTCCATATTTTATTTGTGGTTTGGCCAATTCGATTGGCATAGTCTTTTCATTGTGCATCTTTGAAGCACTTTACAAGTTGATCTGCTCAGTCTCTATTTATGGAACAGTAAATTTAGTGACCTGTGCCAGGAACCCAGAGGCTAATTATTTTCCTAATTAATTTCTTGGCTGTTATTTTCATAGTGCTACCCTCAACATGTGTTACAATTGTGAACAAATGGAAAAGAATGTATGTATTCTACCTTGAGCCCTCATTACATGATACAGCCCAGATTTACCAAGCTTCTAAGAAATTCTGAATACCCCAAATTAACTAATAATTAATTGGTACTTTGGTTTTGTATTCAACATAAATTGTAGATATTGTAGGGTTTTTTTTAATTTTTAGGTAAACATATAAAAAAATACCTAGAAATCCTTATTCACTATACTCTGAAATAGTTCAATATTGTTCTTCCTTCTTTGGGAATAATTAGTGAATTCACTTCTAAAATTATTTGATCCTGGTATTTAATTTTGGCACAAAACACTGCTCACTTCTTTTTAAAATTTATATGACAATTTTTTTTTTACTTGAAAATAGTAAATGGTACAAATGTTTTAGGTTACATGGATTATTTCTGTAGTTCTTGAGTCTTGGCTATGGGTGTGCCCATTACCCAAATAGCATTCAAATGCTCCTTAGGTTGTTTTAATTTCCTCCCCTCCTCCCTGCAGCCCTGCCATTGCTTTCCACTGAGTTTTACCTTCCTTCTTGTGCACCTATGTGCTCATTGGTTAGTGGTACTTGTCCATTCTTGAGATAATTTCAGTTAGGACAATGGTCTCTAATTTTATTTTTATTTCCTAGGTCTAATCATATCTTCTAGAACTTTTTGTATTCATTGTAAGAAGTTGTATTTCCTAGAAATTTCTTGAATTCATGAATAAATTTATTAGTAATATCCATATATTGCATTTAATTTCATCCATAATTTTAGTTATGACATGATCTTCTTTCCTAGTATTGTCTATTGGTCCCTTCTCTTATTTTGCTTTAGTGTACCCACCTAGATTTTCTGGTATCCTCTTATGGGATTTATTCCTCTCTGGAAGTTACTAAATGGTAGTGACTAGAAAGCTGGGTGGAAAGATCTAGTAGAGCACAAAATTGTGAAGAAATTTCAGCAAGCCTAAACATAAATCTTAGAAAAAATCAAAGTATATTATGTAACAGTAGAGTATTATATGTATCTAAGAAATGCAAAGGATAGTGGTGAAGGCAGAAGAAAAAAATACCATTGATTCAAGTTTTTGTTTTGTAATTTCTGAAACCAAAATGCTCTATGACTTCAAAAATGCTTAGGCCATCTTCACCTGCTCAGTTTTGTTTATTCACAGTTTGTTAGTTTCTTATTGATGCTGTTAACAAATTTTTTATACATTTTATGGCCTAAAATCCCACTGACATATTATTTTATAGTTTAAGAGGCCAAAACATGACATCAGTTTTATTGGGCTAGTGTTAAGATATTGGTGAAGGTGTATTTCCTTTCTGCAAAGGGGAAATGTTTCCTGACTTTTCCACCTGAATATAGAGGCTGTCTTTATTCTTTGTTTTAAGTTCCTTTCCTTCGTTTTTTTCAATTACATCACTTCAATCTTTGTTTCCATCATCCTTGTCACTTCTCTGACTCCCCATGTGTCTGTCTATATTGCTGTGATTACATAAGTAACACTGAAAATTTAGGATAATTCCAGTTAATCCGTCTAAATAACATTTTAACTTACACATTGCCTAACACAAACAGAGTAACAATTATGGTAATAGTGATTAGGACATGAACATCTTTGCAAGAAAGGGAAGCATTTTTCAACTTATCACATCAAACAGTGTATATTGCAAACAAAAAACAAGAAATGTATTTTTGTGTGTGTATGTTGGTTTGTAGTGAAGCATTAGTCTTAGTCAAGATCAACAAGATTCAGCATTATGAATTTTTTTTTTGAGACAGAGTCTCACAGCAACCTCAAATTATGGGCTCAAGCCCAAGATTCTCACGTAGCTAAGACTATAGGCACCTGCCAAAAACCCCGGGTAGTTTTTGTTTTTGTTTTTTTATTCCCTAGAGATGGGGTCTCTCTCTCTTACTCAGGCTGGTCTTGAACTCCTGAGCTCAAGCAATCCACCCAACTCAGCCTCCCAGAGTGCTAAAATTACAGACAGGAGCCACTATGCCTGGCCAATATTGTGATTTTAGCAGACTAATCATTTTAATAACATTTCTGCAAGAGTTAACTATCTTTGGTTATAAATCCCAGCATAATGCTATGGGGATCAATACTGGTTTTTTAATATAATTTCCTTCAGTGCTACAACTTCATAGATTATCTGCTGCCTTTTCAAAATTGCCTAAAAATATGTATATGTAACAAAACCAAAAACAAAAAAGATGTAAAGATGATGTTAAAGGGAATGAAAGACTTGGCTAGAAATTGGTGGTTCAATTGGTATTCTTCAGTTTAATTAAGATAGTGACTCCAGAAGCAGAATCCATAAGAAATAGTATTCAATTTAAGCATTCAAAAATCATAATTTCCCATGACAAATTTAAGGGAACTTAGAATGCTGATTTCTAAAGAAGTTGTTAACATCAGTGTCAGTTGAAAAATGCAAGGAAAGAAAGTTATAATCGGCTTTCAAGTTTTAATGATTTCGTTCACAAATCCCTACTAAATTTAACTACATTCCAAAGCTTCCTAATTACAAGTCTTAATAGAAAATTCTAACACTTCAAAAAATAAGATTCAGAAGACTATAAAAGTGAATAACCTAGGAACAAATATAAAATAACTAAGTGTTCAGGACCTATGTTTGAACTACTGCAAAACCTTATTTCAGGATTTAAAAATACTTTCAGGGAAGAAATATTGTTTGGAAGGGGAAATCTAAAAGTTGTAAAGATTTCATTTCTCTAAATTAACCCATAAATTTATAAAGACTTTAATTACAACTACCATAAGATCTTTTAAAGTTGAGAAAAATATGTCCACAATTCATCTAGACAATGAAAAAGTAAGAGGTTAGAAAAAGACTTCAGTATAACAGAATTATATATATATATTTACCAGATATTTACACTTAATATCTATCATTTACACATTTGCAGAAATGGAATTACAGATAAAAGTAAAATGAAATCCAAACCATACTAAGTAATACATAGGAATTTATTGTAATACATAGCTATATATGGATAATAAAGGTACCTTTATGTTTGTATAGTAACAATATTATATAGAAAGCTAAATAAAAAGTCAATTAAACAAAAAGCCTATGGATGGTTAATTTTATGTGTCAACTTAACTGAGCCAAGAAATGCCCAAATATTTAGTACAATATTATTCAGTGTATGACTGTGAGAGTATTTCTGCACTTGATCTTAGCCAAAAGGCTGAGAAGCAATGTGAGAGTATTTCTGGATGAGATTAACATTTGTAGTGGTTAAGTGTATACAGTCGTTGGCCCTCCCCCACGTGTACAGGCCTTATCCAAACCACTGAAGAAGAATTTGCTATCTCCACCTGATTGTCTTCCACCTAAAGCACTGGTCTTCTCTTGCCTTTGATCTCAGAGTTTGATTCAAATTTACATCAGCTCTCTTGGTTTTCACCATCCAGACTCAGACTATAATAATAGCAGCAGCTCTCCATCTTGAAAGGAGGCTTCTATTGTACAATATTTTATCTACAGAGTTATATATATACATATATATGTAAATATTTGTATTATTGCATATTATTCCATTATTTGATTATAATACAATTTATTATTACTCATAGACATTAGGTTGTTTCTAGCTTTTGACAATAGTAAACAAAGTTTCTATAGGCATTCTTTAGTTTCTTTTATTTTTTTTTCTTGCATAAATCCACAAGTTTGTCCTATATATGTACCTAGGAATAAAATTGCTTGATTGAAAAGATGTATGTGCCATTTTAACAATACTAAGGAACTACTTTCAGATAGTCAAACATTGCACAGGGATTTTTACCATTATTCACTTTCACCAACGATGTTTAAAATTTGTTTTCAATCAGGATGAGAATCACTTTTTTAAAAAGTTTTCTTTATTACCAGGACTTTAGTAAGGTGGTTTTAATTGTCATTGGAAAATAAAAAGCAAATGTCTTTTTTTTTCTTCTTTTATCATATTTATTCATTTTTGCCAGTATTTTATTTTATGTGTAGATATTGTAAATAATATTCAGTACTTAATTTGACTTTTAGGTTGACTATTAAAAGTATATTGAAATGCTATTGATTTGTGTACATTGGTTTTATAACTGAACTTTGCTATTTTGTTTGTTTTTTTTTTTTTTTTCATTTCTAGGAGTCTTTGATAACGTCTTCAGGATTTTCTAGATACAATCACCAGTAAAAGGGGATAGTTTTCCCTCTTTTCATTATTTATGTTCCCTCTATTTTCTTCTCTTGCCTAATTGTTCTGGCTGGGACTTCCGGTACTATGTTGAATACAAGTGGTGACAAAGGGCACCTTGTCTTATTCCAGTTATTAGTGGGAATGTTTTCAACTTTTTTCTTCTCAGTATGATGTTGGCTATGGGTTGTCATATAAAACTCTTATAATATTCAGATTTATTCCTTCTATAACTAGTTTGTTTAGGGTTTTTATCATGAAAGTGTGCCAGATGTTACCACATGCTTTTTAAATATCTATTGAAATAATCATATGGTCTTTCATTTGCTTCTCTTTATGTGGTGGATCACATTTATTGATTTGCATATGTTGAATTATCCTTCTGTCCTGGGATAAAACTCAGTCATGATGAATCCTTGTTTGATCTGCTAATGAATTCAGTTTGCTTGTATTTTGTTAAGGATTTTGGATCAGTGTTCTTAAGGCACATGGTCTGTAGTTCTCTTTGTTTTTGTGTTTTCCTGGATTTGGTATCAAGGTTATTCTGGCTTCATGTAATGAGTGAAGGAGATTTCCCTCCTTCTCAATGTTAGGAAATAATTTCCATAGGATAGGTGATAGTTCTTTTTGTAGGTCTGCTAGAATTTGGCTGTGAATCCATCTGATCTGTGGTTTTCTTGTCCTTGTTGTTCGTATATTTTTATTATTGACTCAGTCTCTCTGCTCATTTTTGGTCTCCAAGATTTCTATTTCTTCTTGTGTTCTGTGTTTCCAGGAATTTATCCATGTCTTCTAGTTTTCTAATTTTTTGCATAGATATTATCATAATCTTCACAAATTGTATTTTGTAATTCTGTGGTATCAGTTGTTATGTCTCCTTTTTTATTTCAGGTTGAGGTTATTTGAGTCCTTTATCATCTATCTGGTTAATCTGGCTTGTACTATCAAATATTGTCTATGTTTTAAAAGAACCAACTTACTGCTTTATTTTTTTTTTCTTCAGCTGGTCTTAGGTTTGATTTATTCTCCTTTTTCCAGTTCTTTTAACATTAGTTTGTTAATATGTGAATTTTCTTTCATTTATTTATTTTTGCTGTAACCATTTAAGGCTATGAACTTGACCCTTAGCACTGCATTTTCTTTCTCTCTCTGATTTTGAAAGCTTGTGTCCTCTTTGTATTCAGTTTGAGAAGTCATTTGATTTCCATTTAAATTCATCATTATCCAAGGAATTGTTCAGCAGCAATGTTAATCTATTTCTATGACTTGGTATAGATTTGAGAGTTTCTCTTAGAATTAATTTCTATGTCTTTTCTACCATGGTCTGAGAAGATACGTGATATGATTTCAATTTTTGGAATTTTCTGGGGCTTTTTTTGGTGGCCTAAAATATTATCATTATTGGAAAATAACCCATGTGGTGATGAGAGAAATGTATATCTGGTAGTTATGAGCCAGAGCAGTCTATAGATGTTTCTTACATCCATTTGTTCTAGAGTTTCATGTAAGTGCAGAGTTCTATGTTGATTTTCTGCTTTCATTATCTATCTAAATTGTCAGTGGGGTATTGAAGCCTCAGTGATTATGATGCTACTGTTTATTTCTTTACTTAATTAAATCAAGTAGAATTTATTGTTTGAATCTGGGAGCTTCTTTGTTAGATGCATATATGTTTTGAGTTTTTATGTACTTTGGCAAATTCCATAATTTATTATTTTATCGTGATGTTGTTTTTTACCATCGTTGACTTAAACTCTTATTTCTTCTCATATGAGAAGATACACTTGTTCACATTTGGTTTCCTTTTGTGTGTAATTATTTATTTTTCATCCCTTTACTGTGAATATGTATGAACATTTGTGAGTTAAATGTGTTTATTGGAGATAGCATATACTCAGGTTGTGATTTAACATTAAGACTGTTCCCATTCAGTGCCAGTATTGTTACATAGGAATTTATTCTTTTCATTATGTTGAATGATATACCTTGTTGTTTTTTGTTCTTCCTTTGGCTGGTCTTTTATAAGAGACATGGGCTTTAACTTTTACATGATTTCACATTGGCAGGTATCTATTTTTCTGTACCATCTGCAGTGAAGTTTTGAACAGTTCCTATAATGTAGATCCAGTAGTGACAAATTTCCTTACTGCCTGCTTGTCTGGAATAGTCTTTATTTCTCCATCATTTGTGAAACTTACTGAGTTGGCAGTGGCTGATGGTGAGGGTGCTGGGTACCTACTCTGCTGAATCACATGGAGGTGACCAGGCCGGTGGTAGCCGTGGGGGAAGGTGGGTGGTAGCAGTGGAGGAGAGGGTGGTGCACGGCATCTAGTCACAGTGCACATGAAAGCCCTCCCTTCCTTGCTCAGCAATGCCAGCGGTTAGGTGTCTGTAGTGCAGTTGACCCATCTCACCTTCCCTTCTGTATCTGAGATTCTCCTTTTCAATTAAGATATTTCTAGCCAAGTAGGGAAGAGAAGGCAGAAGAGGCCAAGGTACAGTGAGAGCCCTAATGAAAATCTTTTTATCCTCGTCATTCCAAATTTCATTTTTCTGATCAAGAAAGATCACCAGAACTGAGAGGGCGATTCTACCACTATTAGCCTCTGATTAAAGGCACACTGTAGCTTTAGTGAAAAGCTGCCTCTGTCTTCTAAGGTAGCCTCAGCAAGGGCTGAAGCCTATTGGCACTGGGCAAGCCAGGTAGACCAAACTGTTATTGCAAAGATCCTGACCATTAAACTGCTATTGGAATCATAGCCTAGAACTAGACCAAAGCTTACTTGCTGAAACGAAACAGGATGATTGCCTGCTAAAATATTTAAATGGAACACAAGGTATTCTAATATAATAGAAAAGTTGTCTAAGATACAATTTAAAAAATAAAACATACCAAATTTCATCTGTGTTAAGTAGAAATGTGCAACTAAAGCCTAAATGAGAAAAGGGAATCATCTGATATAAACACCATAATAAATAAGATATTGGCATTTTTACATGAATTATAAACAGACTCTGAGTATTACAATAGATTTTAGAAAACCTACAGACTATAAAATGTCAAGAAGTTCTCCAATTTTTTCTACAGATTACTTTAGATATTTAATCTTTTGGAAATTAAAATTAATATTTAAAAAGTCTTATGTACCTGGCTAAAACTATAGATTTTTAAATTACTAATTTCGTTTTTGTAAAACTAAAAACAAAAGTTAAACTTGTATGACTTATAATGTATTTTGGCTCACATGATATAGCAAAAAAAATGTACTGCATCATTTATACTAATGTTATATTTTTTGTTATGTATAAAAAAATTAACTTAAATGAATTAATAAGAATTTCTGTAACTATTGATTTCTGATTCTTACATGATTGAAATGCTTTGTTTTTCATTTGGCAAAGCATAGCATATGTCCTTGAATGCATTTTCACTGCATAGATATTAATTTTACTAATTAATTTTGCATTTAATTTTGTCTACTTATGCAAATATGTCAGTATGCAATTTCATTTTTCTTAACTGCTAAACAAATCCAAGTTAATCCTATAACTATAACACAGTTCTTTCTCCATGGATTTATTAATATGCTAAGACATAGCAGTTCAATATGTGCCCTTTTAATTTTAATGTCTACTCCACTTGGTTATTCTCATTTAACACATGTGGCACCAAATTCTCATATAAACTCCACCTATCCTCCTAGGTCTCCTTTATCCTTATATAAATCCTTCCCTTTACCATACTTCTCTTTTTTCCATCTACATAGGGTGTTTGACTAGTAGGAAATTATATAGCATAGTGGTGATAGGTATGTGTTTTTAAAAGGTGACTAGACTCCGTGATCATAAACCACATTTTTTAGGATTAAGATATAACCATTGCTGTGCTCACTTCGGCAGCACATGTACTATAATGGGAACGAAACAGAGAAAATTAGCATGCCCCTGCACAAAATGACATGCAAATTTGTGAAGCGTTCCATATTAAAAAAAAAAAAAAAAGATATAATCGTTGCCCATATTTATGGGATACAAAGTGATGTTTCAATACAAATATAAATAGTGTAATGATTGATTTAGGATAATTAGCATATCCATATATACTTTTATAACTACTGATAAGGACATTCAAAAACCTCTCTTCTGCTATATTGAAATATGGATTATTGTTAACTTTCATCATCCAACAATGCAACAGAACACCAGAACTATTTCTCCTATCAAATCATATTCTAATACTTGACCAATCTCAAACCATCTGCCACTTGCCTTCTCCAGCTGCTGGTAATAACTATTCTATGTGACTTCAACTAGAATAATTTGTTATAATACAGTCCATTGAAAAGTGATATTGTAAATCCTCATTGTATTTTTTTACTTTCTTATTATCTTCATGACCTGTAGCAAGTTTATTAACCTCTCAATTTTCTCATCTATAAATAAAGGTCAATGACCTGGAGATAAAACAGGTAAAGAATTTAGACCACTGTCTAACCAATAGTGGATGATTAATGTATGTATCAGGAATTCTTACTCCTGTAAATTCCCTGAAGCACCATGGTTGTATCATATTTCCTCGAATAATAAATTAGAATTCCATATGTGTTTTATTTCTTAAGCACTAGTACCGAATCCCAGCCTCAGTATCTTTCTGGGCAAATCAAACTGGAATGGTAATACTTTCCTTCTCTCTATGGCTGAGTTATATCAAATTCATAACACCTATCTAAAAATTATTCTTCCAACTCATTATGTAGATTTTAGATTTTTATCATTGAGACAAATACATCATTAAATACTTAAAATTATAATTTGAATAATGATACTCAGTGGAACCAACCCTAATGATAAGTTGCTCCATTTTTATAGGTGAAATGAAAATGCTACATCATTGCTTGCAAAATAGCTTCCAGAAGACTATCTGGACTATCTGTTCAAATATACCACTAGAACATTGCCTAATTCTTTTAGACAGTCTATCCCCACAGGATCTTTTTTAGAAAAGTAGTACGCAACTAGTTATTTTTTTTAATTTTTTTTTTTCATTTCAACATTCTGCACTTATACAGTATCTGTCCAAGGTAAATTGGTCAGTGCCAGGCTTCAGGCAGATGAGTCAATATTTCTCATGCATTGGCTTTCTACTGTCTGAAAAGAAGAAATTAGATGAAAAATTAAGTAGAAGTTCCCAACATGAGAGTTGTGCACATCTTCTAGACACTAAAAATAATATAGAATGGGAAGAATCCTACAGCCTATCATGACAAACTTATAATAGACTTATAATAAAGAAAACAGTAGGGTGTGGCCAGATATTATTCTTAGATTCAAAATGTTTGTTCAGATTTAGGCATGCACAAAATTGTAGAGAAAAAAAATTAAATTCCTTTATTTTATTTATTTATTTTTTTTTGCGACAGAGTCTCACTATGTCACCCTCAGTAGAGTGCTGTGGTGTCACAGCCCACAGCAACCTCAAACTCTTGGACTTAAGCAATTCTCTTGCCTCAGTCTCCCAAGTTGCTGGAACTATTAAATTCCTTTATTAAAGGTAGAATAAGATATAATCTCAGCTGGACTGAGGCTAAATTTAAAATATCTAAGTCCCTAATTAGACTGAGGAATTTTGTAGAACAATCTTGTATCTGAAAAAATGTAACATGGTTCTAGACTCAAATAGGCCAAAGCTCAAGTTACCTCTATTTTTCTTCAGACACAATGATCACACAGAAAAAAAAATCCATAAAAACATGTAAGTGAGCATATGTGGACGAAAGCAATATGAAAGAAATCCAAGAGAAGAAATTTACATTAATAACAAATCGATAGGGGATGAGGTGATGGAGTTATCTTAAATACTTGAAAATGACTATGTTTAATAAATTCAAGAACTATGCAAATATAAAGAATTGTGACATTTGATTTAAATCTATAGAAAATAATTCAAATAACATTCTGAAAATGATAAATCTAATAACAATAAAGAAGAAACAAAACTTTGAAATTGAAAACTATTCAAAGTTATATAATTTTTAATGGTGATAAAGCTTCTAAATAGCGCAAAGACATTATGTGTGCCTTCAAAAAATATTTAACAATTCTAATTTTATAAATATGGTAAAATATATGCTTCCATATTGTTGTTGCAAAGGTTGCACATTACTTAACATTAATATCACCCCCCAGGTATGTTGGCACATGTCTCAAAATGAATGTAGATATTTAATAGAATGTTAAAGGTTTATATTTGTACCTATTCTGACACTTTCCAATAATACTTTAATGAAAGCATTTAATGCATGCTTAATTTCGGGGGTGACAGATATTTCAAAATACATAATCATTAAATATTATTATGAATAATTCATAAATCATTATTAGGCAATATTAGTAAGATACTAACTTTATACAACTACCATTTAAAATTCTTCAAATATATAATATTGAATAAAATAAAACCTTTGCTATTTAGTAAAGATTATTAAAAGTCTTGAATATATATAATTTTTAAAAGATTGCATGAGTAATAGTTGAGCAATACAACTAACATCAAAACAGTTGTGAATGATCTCAGGCTCTCATGCTATCAGTAGTTGCAAAGTTCAACGAGTCAATCATTTAAAGCAGACCCTAAAATAGCAGACATAATCTTGTTTGCATTAATGTAGTGTAAACAACATCACAGAAAATTATCACCCAACAGCAATCAGTGTTGAATAAGACAACCCCGGGAGGATTACATTCATTAATAAGAAGCATACTATTTATCATTAAAGCATTGAACCTAACATAGTCTGGAGTGCACAGTAAATAATTGTGAACTTCAGTAGTAAAGATCATTCAGAAGTTAATAACGTGAATGTAAGAGGTGAGAAATCCATGTCACACAGACATCATTCAAAATAACTGGACATGACTAACAAGACGAAGGTCAAGACAAGATGTGAAAACAATTAGAATATTGAGCTGCCATTCCTTCCTTCAACAAATACTCACTAGTTAATCCAAATAAATCCAGGCCTGGTGAAACTCATAACCCATGAGAGACTAAATAAGCCCTACATTATTTCAAGTTTGAAAGCTAAAACAGAGTTCAGCTATACAGGAGGTAGAGTTAAACAACAATGGATTGAGCTGCCTTCTGTATCCTGAATTGAAGATGTTTTTCATGTACAGCTGAATGCCCCTTTGCTTTACTACACACATGTAGCTTTTGAAGATATTTGGTATGGGAGTTAATGGTCCATAAATATAAATCTTGTAGGCTTTGGTAAAACTTTCCTCATGATTTGTATTTCAAAGCCCTATTAGACTTTAATTCCCTGACTTACCCAGCATTCATGTGCCCATCAATGAACCACATCATCTTTTATATTAATTGATACACTTTTGATTATTTTCCAAATTACTTTGTGATAAGTATAAAACTTCTCGCGTGCAGAATTCTGCTCTTTTATTCAGGTTCATTTTAAATACTACTACCTTCAGCATATTTCATAGAGTCCAACAATGGAAATATATATCTCACTATTAACTTTATATTGTCTATTTTATGGCACAGATATGTTCCACTTCTTAGTATACATTTTTTCTTTCTTTCAGTTACAATGCAGTCTTTTAAACACAGGTTTTGGTCTGACTCATCCTGGCACACAGAATTTACAAATGAGCGAGAAGACTTTTGACAGGTGGAAGGCAAACGGGTTTTGTGGTGTGAGTAGGGGATAAGGAGTTGGTTATTGTAGTTCCCTCTTAATCTAAGTTTCACTTTCCAGGGTTTTGGTTATGCATTATCAGTATGGTCCAAATATATTAAATGAAAAATTCTGAGGAGTGTGACAGAATCTTGAACCTTCCTGCTTAGATTTTGTTCTTCAAAAGAATAATAGTGAATACAGTACAATAAGGTATTTTGAGAGAGAAAGACACTTCATTGACATCAATTGTATTACATTATATATATTTATAATTGTTCTATTTTAGTACTAGTTATTGTTTCTACTATCTTAATTATATGAAATTAATTAGTAAATTATTTGTTTTTACTATCTTAATTAAAAATGTTAAATTTCATTATAGGTATGTATATACAGGAAAACACATAGCACATATAGTATTCTGTACTCTCTATCTGCAGTTTGAGGCATCCACTGGGAGACTAGGAACTACCCCCTGGGATAATGGGGGTTTAGTGGTTTAGTGCACTTGATCTCAATTGGAGTTGAGTCTCAGAAAAATGTTCAGCAGTTCAGTGCTCCTTATGCTCTTTGGAAATATACTTGTACCTACGCTAAAATAAAGTACAGGCCATTATGCCTCTATGTCCTAACACCAAAACATAAGGGAGGCTTTTTTTTAAAGTTCTTTTGGATTCGAGAGGCAGCATGCATTGCTCTTCAGTGAGTTTTAGTCCGTTTAACAAGTTTTGAGTTAGGTCTGAAGTAACAGAGGACTGTGCAGCAGGCCCTGATTGCAATGTACGGTGCTCTCTTTTAACCACACAGCCCAGCATATCCAATGCACAGATGTACCTGTGCCAACAGGGAAAGTCTATGTGAACTTCCAGCACAGATCACTAGGATTCTACTCTCCAGATGAATAATCAATTCTGACGCGTAAGGCTGCTCCTCTGCCCACAGGGCCCTAATTCACTATGCAGCTGTGGCCATGAATCAAGTATCACGGAATGCAACAAATCACAATTATCAAGAAGGCAAAGAAGATGTCCTTTGTAGGAATGAAGGGAAAAGTGTTACATTTGGGGTCAGCTTAAGCTGGTCCCTAAGGCATGAATACACAGCATTAATACCGGCAATCATTGGAAGTCAGCCCAGATTTCCCTTTGACTTCCCAGACACTTGCACAATGGGCCATAAATTGAGAAGCTATGCAAAAAAGAATAAAAGCTTTAGAGAGAAACACTATTGAATCACTAATCCTGACTTACAAACTGTAAAGTACCTAAGCTTCCAGCAACAGAGGCTGCTCCATGCTGGAGTCAGCTGAAATGGGGGTTAGAATTACTGAAAGGTTGATAACTCAGAATTCTGGCTTCTGAGCTCTGAAGACTCAAGCAGTTGCAACCTAAAAAGGCTGGATGTTTTCAGACATTTTCTTAAAACTTCATGTCTATACAAGCTTTAGAAATGCACTCTCACACTGTTGGCTCAGTTATTTCTGAATTTCTTACATGGTGTCTCATGGTTGCAGTAATCATAACAGAGGGAAGGGGAGGGATTGTGTCAACCTGATTTTTATGACATAAACAGAGATAACACTGTCAATTCCATATCATTCTATGTATTTGTTAGATAAAAGTCACTAAGACAAGCCCATTTCCAAGGGAAGGGAAATTACGCTTACCTTTTATGAGATGAAATAATTTGAGACATATTTCAAAACCATCTCAAAAGATCTGTGGGAAAAAGAAAGAGTTGCATTACTGTCTGGAATGATCATCTCTGATACCTGGTAGAGTTTTAGATATGATTACATATTCTGTGGAACCATTTGTACCTACTCAGGTATCTAAAGTGCTTCATGACCAATAAGATCTGATTGACTAATTTAGCAACAGTGGACTGAGAAAGTTAAGATGATTTAGAGCTCAGACCCCTAGGAGACGAGGGTCCTGATTTTAACCCCAGGTAATTGATCTGTACTATCTCAAGTAGTGCTTCAGGAAAAGGAAGGAAAATGATGAAGCCTTGGTGCAAATTACAGCAGTCAAGACTAACTTGCTGCCAAACTATTTTTAAGGTCTTAATACGAGATATGGAACTCAACTCTTAGACAAGATATGAGAACAACTTGATCTCAATTTTTAGCATGAAGTCCAGTAATTAAAAGTATATATATGTGTGTACATGGTTATCATAAGAAACAGAAAATAGGGCTGTTAAAATGTGTTCCTCTTCCTATATCTTGCATGCTCAGTGGATGGATTGCAAATTTTAGTTTACTTCTTTCTTTGCAAGTATTAAACATATGTCTGAACACATTTTTAGATTTATTTTAATAAAATTTAATACTATGTTTGTTTTTCTTTGACATTTTCCCCATAGGTTCTCTTAACATTTATTAGTTTAGGATATTCTACAGTGTTAGTATATATTTCATATGTAACACACAGTTATTTGAGAGTAATTAATTTGCTGTTAGATTTCTGAAAACTTTTACAAGTAAGTTTTTTACAAATTCAGATTTATTGAAAAAGTGTGAAGGCATTACACTTTTGAGTCACCATACATCCCACACCCATAAACCGCCCCTAATATTATTAATATCATTTGTATCTTAAATTATAAATAATTTTACATTAAGATACATTGTCTAATTTGTTACAATTAATGAACCAACATTGTATCATCAGTATTAGCTAAAGTCCATACTTTTTACAGATTGTCTTAATTTTCTCTAATGGTCTTTTTATTTTCTAGGGGCCCATCCAGGATATTGCATCATATTTAATAGGCATGCCTCTTTAGGCACTTCTTAGCTGGGACTGTTCTCAGGCTTCCCTGCCTCTAATGACCTTGACCGTTTTGAGGCATACTGACCAGGAATTTCACAGAATTCCCTTCAGTGGGAATTCACCTGATGCTTTGCTCATGATTAAATTGGAATTATATTATTGGAAGGAAATCCACAGAGGTAGTTAGACATTATGATATCGAGGATACATTATCAACAACATGATATAATAACCTTATAAAAATGACTGTAATCACCTGACTAAGGTAATGCTATCTAGGTATTTTTCAGTGTAAAGTTAGGTCCCTCTTGCCACCATATTCATGAAATAGTGGAATGTTATGACTCACCTCTCTGAAGGCTGAGTATTTACATAAACTAATTGAAATTTTGCATGTGATATTTGCCCTTTTTTCTCTTAGTTATTGCCTCAGTCATTTCTTTATATTAAAACAGGCTTTAGGATATTTATCTTATACTTTGAATAATAGCCCAATACTACTTTAGGTTTTTGCTTAATTTTCTCCAGATTTAGCTTCTAAGGCTCTTTCAGTTGGCTACTATCTTTTGATATATCCCCAACATTGCATAATTTCAATAGTTCTTTATTTTCCAGTACTATACTATGTACCAGGCTCATTTTGTCTAGATCTTGCCCAAGTCCTAAAATCAGCCAGTTCTTTAAAAAGCACCTGTGATTTTTTATTGGAAACTAAAGTCTGGGCTGTGAGGGCTCATTATTACTTGAGGTTATTGTCCAACCAGTGGGATAGCATTGTCCTTTAAAGCCCTCAGAAATGACAGAACAATGAACTCTCTGGATGTATACTGACTTTACGTGTGCGTAGCAAAATTTATACCTATCCTTCTCTATGTAAACATTGGTATCTGTGTTCAACTAAACCTGAGCTCATACTAATTTATTACTGCAAGGCTCATGCTAGCCTCTTTTCATTGCTTATCTACACAGCCCTCCTTTAATTGCGAGAAACTGACTACCACTGCTATTAGATGCTCTTTGTATCTTGTACTTATGCTAAAATAAAGTACAGGTCTTATGCTGTACTTTAGCATCCGAAGTACATCCGCTGAAGCATCCAATCCAATATTGATGTTTTCCAGTATCACAGTTGTTAACCTATGCACTGTGGAAACAACTTTATCTGCTAAAGTTATTGTACAAGTTTTTTTGCCTTTGGTTTTACAGACTTCTCATTTACCTTATTTAGCTCAGTCTATACATTTTCTAAAGTTATAGATTTATTTGTGTTTGGATAGTATGCTAAGGCATGTAATATTATGTGTATATTTCATTTACATAAAAACATGTTCTCTGATGTTGATGTAAAAATATTGATACACATTAAATAATTCTATCTTAATCATTCAAAATTTTATTTCTGAAATTCTTTTCCTTTCAGAAAACACCTGAATATATGCGTTTGTTTTTTATGTCTATTTTCATCATATTTGTAACAATGTTCCTTCTCTCCACATCCACTCCAGGATCTGCAGTTTTGAGATTTTGTGATGTGGGCCATTCTCGCTGGGGTTAGATGATCTCTCAGGGTGGTTTTGACTTGCATGTCTCTAATAATTAGGAATGATGAGCATTTTTCCCATGTTTGTTAGCCATTTGTCTATCTTCTTTAGAGAAGGTTGGTTCTATTTATGTCTCTTGCCTAAGGGATTGTTGGCTCTTTTTATGTTGATTAATTTGAATTCTCTGTAGGTATTAGTTACCAAACTTTTGTCTGATTCAAAATATGCAAACATCCTTTCCCATTGTGTGGGTTGTCTCTTTGCGTTGGTTATTGCCTCCTTAGCTGTACAGAAGCTTTTCAGTTTCATTAAGTCCCATTTGTTTAGACATCTGGAACTGAATAGTAAACAGGAGATGAAACTAACTTCATAAGCCACCTAGTCTTTGATAAACCAAACAAGAACATACACTGGGGGAAAGACTCCCTGTTCAATATAATGTGCTGGGAGAACTGGATATCCACATGTAAAAAACTGAAACAGGACCTACACCATTCTCAACTCACTAGAATTGATTTAAGATGAATAAAAGACTTAAATTTATGGCATGACATGATAAAAATCCTCAAAGAAAGCATAGAAAAAAATACTTGAAGATATGGGCCTGGGGAAACACTTTATGAGGAAGAGTTCTGTGGCAATTACAACAACAAACGTAGGATGCAATCTTAAGTACTTGTTGAAATGAACGTATCTCCTTCTGAATCAGGTCAAAATAATATTGATAGCATCTCAGAATGACCCTAGAAATTATTTAACTATTTACCTAATGGCTTCTTTCATTCATTATCCTCTAATTCTAAAGAAAGCTTTAGACCCTGTTGCACCAATGACTGTCTTGTACAAAGTAGTATTTAATTATTTTTATATGAATTAAAATGAAAGCATTGGACCACGTTAACCAACTTCTGAATATCCATGTGTAAATGATGAAGAATAAGGATTATGGATTTTCTCCAACCAACCACTCTTCACCATATGAATGGCCAATTACTTCTACATTTTGGCTGGCTTCTTTCCACATATTCTGTTTGTGTATCCGATATAACCACAGCTATTACCACATTAAACTTTATCTTGTGGACTAATGTATACTTATCTAATATAAATAATCAAGAGTTGACTGACAGAGTAAAGTGAACTTGACAATTTGTTCAAGAATAACAAGTGGATGTATTTAATCCATTAGGAAATCTTTCTTACCTTATTTGTTTAAAGTACATTTCTTCCAACTCCTTTTCAGCATTCATTTATGTCTTTATGATAAATTACACCAAAGATATTTTCTTTTAGCAATTTTAGTTTTTTTAATAATAATGTGTATATAGGCTCTGCGCCATAGCTCAGTGAGTAGGGTGCCAGCCACACACACCGAGGCTGGAGCTCGGCCTGGGCCTGCTAAATAACAAAGACAACTGCAACAACAACAACAACAACAACAAAAGCCTGGCTTTGTGGCTGGCACCTGTAGTCCCAGCTGCTTGGGAGCTGAGGCAGGAGAATCGCTTGAGCCCAGGGAGTTTGAGTTTGCTGCGAGCTGAAAGCCATGGCACTCTAACCAGAGTGACATGGTAAGACTCTGTCTCAAAAATAAAGAAAGAAAGAATAATGAGTCTATATACTTTTGTAAAATCAATGTCACTCTATAACAGAAATTTTTATCACTTTCTGTTCTATAGTATAAGCAAAATTAATAAGGAAAATCTTCCTCCAAAATATGGTTTGTTTTATTTAAACAAGTAATTTAATATGACCTCTTTACTATTTAAAAACTATTTTTTGTTTATTTACTGAATAATATTATCTTTTCCTTAAATAGATGTAAACACTAATGATAATTAAAATTAACTGTTAGGATTCATTGATGAAATGATCGATTGATCTAGAAGAAAGTTCTAATAACTCTAACTACAACCTCTAATAATTTTCAGTACCTATTAAAGAATAAAAATATTTTTGTCTTTTCCTAATTATTTATAAACTGAAACTTTATAATTTTCAAACTTTCTTATTTAAGTAAATACCTTTTTATTTAACTAACATATAAAAAATATAAATTGGTGTAATATGTGCCATTAATATACTGCCATTAAAAATAAAAATGTGGCCTGCTGTCTGGCTTCACTGATAACATATTATAGTGAGACAGTCAGGATAAATAAAAAAGTCAGCATAATTCTGTGAGTGCAATGATGGAAGTGTTAATGGCTTCATTGGGATGTTTATGATAAAATGTTTTCAGTATAGTAATGCTTATTATTTTATCCTTAAAATTACACAAGCATTTAGAAATTTCAATGAATGTATAATGAATGTTTAGTTTATTTTTTTAAATTATATTATATAAAATGCTAATTTATTCTATTCTCTTTTATTCTTCTTTAAAGATCTCAAAATTGATGATCATAGAAGCAATTTTTCAAATAATTGCTCACACTTAGTCAGAAAAGCCAAAGCATAAATATTACAATTGCTGTTTCTTACAGGACAAGGGCAAAAACTCAAAGGTTTGAGACTAATTTATGCTACAGGCAGCACATCTTGAATATAAAGCAAAAAATGTTGCTGAACTTGCTGAACTGTTGTCAATCACTTGTCTCTGTCTTGATTTTAATACTCATATTCTCAGGGAATAGAAAATTCTTTCTGTGTTCCATTCAGACAAAAAAAAATAGCTTATATTCCTCCAGGCTGACAATGTTATTTTGAATTAAATATTAAATTTATCAAAATTAATCAAATAAAAATCATGTAAACACTTCTATTTAATTTACTTTATATGGTTTGTGAAAATGCATTTGGAAAATTAAAACTGTTAACAAGAAATTTCCAATCTCATGTTTAATTATCTGTATGTTATATATATAAATTTAGGATTATCATATATTTTTGCTTTTTTGATGAATTGGATTAACTTTCTGCTGTTTCTTCTCATTATATGTATGGTGAATAAAAAAAGATGCAAATAAAAAAAGATACCATGATTCAGAAGTGGTAACATTTCTGGTACATTTTCTTCTTTAATCTTTTTTTTTTATTTTTTTTATTTTTTTATTTATTTATTTTTTTTGGAGGGGGCTTTTTTTTAATTTTATTTCATTGCTTTATTTTTTACTTCTTCTTCTTCTTCTTTTTTTTTTTTTTTTTTTTGTTGAGACAGGGTCCCACCCTATGCCCCTGAGCAGAGTGCAGTGGGCGTGGTAGCTCACCACAACCTCAGTCTCGGGCTGCGGGCACCCCGCTGCCTCAGCCTCCGGAAGCCGCTGGGATTA